>JZLH01S0092632.1:3389-14513 GCA_001188425.1 Eucidaris tribuloides | reverse complement strand
TCACATTTTCTCACATATTAGTCATTAGTGTCAGGAACCCTTCTTGTCCAATTATTTGTGCTCAACACCGTTCTTTTAAAGTCTTATGTATTTTTTGAAAAAGGGGTCGTTAGTTACTTTTTTTGTTGTGTTTTTAGGTATTAGATAAGTATTGGTTATCGTTAATGAAGTGAGTTTACACCTATATGGTTTGTGTAGATAGAATATTAAATGTTTATATCATAATCATGATGTTCGTGCTGTAATATTGATAAATCTTGATACTTCGTTGTGTTTTCTTTAGTATATGCATCGTATAAAAACAATACATACAATTACGTCAATACTTAATATTTATTTATTAGCGTGGCTTCTAAGCACAATTGGTAACTTTTATCTTAAGCGCTTTACAATTGAAATGCTTATATAGATGACAAAAAATGAGAAATACATAAATATGCAAACAATTAAGACAAAGTCTAAGTTGTGGTGGAAAGATGGGATTATAAGTGAGTGATTTAAATGGTCTTAGAGTTGTGTGGACGAGCGATATGGTATCTGGCAATGTTTTCCATATCATTGCGGGCCGGAATTTGAGAAAGCTTTATCACCATGTGTAAGTGTGGGTTTTTTTTTGATCGAGATTGTATATTCATCTAGTGTCGTGAGCGTAAATATCTGGTATTTTCGGTATTTGTGGAATGAGTTGTAAAAGTCGCGTGTAATGTATACATGGTATCTGTCTTTAACGCATTGAAATCAAATGTAAGTGTTTTGAATTGAATTCGTTCTGAAACCGGTAGCAATGCAGTTGTTTTAACAATGGTGATGTGTGATACTCTTGCGGTCTTGCATTTATATTAATGGCAGCTGCTCTCCTATTTTTGGATGGTTTGTAATTTTGTGTATTTTCTTGTTTATTGCATATAGTAGAGAAGTTGGAGTTAATCGATTGGTCTAGATATTAACTAGGATTCGGACAGTTATGGTTTACAGCTTTCTTATCATAACACTAATGCTAACAATTACAACATTTTAAAAATGTGTATCACTATTTTTCATCCATCGCTCTATAAGTGTCTTGCATAAGCTTTCTCAAAATGAGAGCCCTGAGCGTTGTGTTGTCCTTTCTGCGGTTCGGGGTTGTCGCGGTCTTCTTGTGTACGTGTTGTGCTGCGTTCTGGTCGTTCGGGTTTGCTCTTTTTTTTTTTTTATATTAATTATTATTTTTATATAATTAATAGTACTTAATTTTTCTATAATTATTGTACTTCAATTTAGTGATATTCAGTTCTTTAAAGACTGGTATGAAAAATCTATCAGTGTGTCCATTTCTTTTCCTGATCTTGTTCTATTCTTCCTCCGCTTAGACTTACTTGTATTTATAGGTTTGACGGTACTATTATTATCAGTGGAGCAATAGTGGCCTTAAATTGGTTATTTCTCGCATATCATTTTTTTTTTTGTAATGTGCTATATAGTGTCTCTGTGGTTTATATTTATTGTTATATATTTTTTTTTATTCTTGAGGGATTATTCAAATATAGTTTACTCTTATTATACTTGTTGAATTAATCCATCCTTTCTCCATTATTTTTTCCGTGAGCCTATTTTTATCTGTTATATGTAGTTTGTCAACTATCGATTTAATTATTTTTTGTACATGTTTTTGCTTTTTTATCATTGTTGGAAATATATTCTCATTCATTTCAAGCCTGGAGCATAACTTTCCAAACTTTTGTATTGCTAGGTATTTCATTTGTTCCGTTTAGACGATTATGTGAGTCAGATATATCAAAGTTTGAACTGTTTTTGTTTTTTTCACTCTGTTATGTATCCAAAGTGCCATGTATTGCACTATCATAGATACATATATAGTCCATAGAGGTTTATAATCTCTGTATTTCCTAAGAGTAAGACTTAAATTGAAGCTTCCATCAATGTTAGCTTGGTCTTAACATTTTCACAGTACTACGTACACGATATAGCTCGATGCTCTAGCAGTGGGTGATACTTTGTTCAATTGATCCGGACGCTTGGAGTAATCCGTATGGATCTGAATATCTGATGGCGGTGAACCCTAGGATCCATAACTTAACCCCAATATTCTGACAATAATATTGTTAACTATGCATACCATGCCATCGTGTACTTTATTCCATAACTTGTGTATGCTAGGATGTTTATTGTCTTTATTTAAAGCACTATTCAATATCAAAGTTTGACTTTTTTATAAATTGAAGCTTCAACAATGTTTTGGCCGGCTGTCTTCCACAGTACTTATTGTCGCCGATATAGCTCGTCTGTCTCAGCAGTGGGCGGAGTACGTGCTCGATTTGATTCACGAACATTTCGGACGTAAATCTGTGTAGTACTCGAATATCTGCGATGACCAGAGATCATGATCCTCGCCCCAAATATCTCGCCGCCCTCAATTGTGGCATGGATGAGAAGACTGTTACAAATTTATTATCAGAAGTTCTTGTACTCTTTGGGTTGTGTGGTCATTACACACAGTGGTTGAGTGGGCCGAGCAATAAATTTCTCCATATATGCAGTCCGAATATTATAAGGCACCTGCTCTTACAAAGTGGTTATCCGAATTTGCGTCCAGACAGTTGCTACCAGCGACAAGTTGCTTTCGCGGTTAGACATATCTCAGTTAAGACAAAGAGTTAGGTTAGGTTGCATTGGGTTTCGCGCTTCTAGATTTAGCTTGTTAGGGTTTGTTATTTGGATTGAGGTGTTATGGTTTAGGGTCGTGGTGTTAGCGGTCTAGGGTTAGGGTTGTCAGGATTAGTGCTGATTAATCGTCGCGAATGAATTGTTAGCCGCTGTGAGCAATATTCGGGCATTTGTTCAATAGGTACATGGTGCGCTGTTTGGTGTGCATGGCTTGGTTGATTTTTACTTTTCGCACTGTAAGCATGTACATGTGAAGTGAGAAGCTCCTCCTCACCATCTTCACTTATTTTCTAATCTAAATGGTTGAACCCCTTTTTGGCTGCTGTGGTTCTTCAAACACAGTTATAATTTATTTTGTATTATTATATTCTTGCTTTCTATTTTGCGAATATGACAGGTTTCGTGTTGTTAAACCAATGCTAACTTAGGAATATACAGTTGCATTTTATTTTCTTTTTATTTAGAGACCCGTAAGTGGCAGATATAAACCCCAGGAAATCTCGTATTAAATGACTAATAGTCGTGTTTTATAATGACATTCTGAAACTGATAGCATAGTTGTTTGAATAATTTAGGGAAAAAATCAAAGTAGGCAAATGACATTTGTCAGTGTGCAATCTTTGGAGAAATAATCTTGGCCAAATGTGAGAAAATAAGTTATATATTTTTATATTGAAATTATTATTCATTACATATTGGGTTACACCTTGTGTGTCGTTATGTATCAGCAATTCCGTAATTTTTTTAACTGAAAATGCTACTGAACTGTTATTTTTCTCTGAAAGGTCTTTTGTTTTATCTCTTGTATGCCATGTATGTTCTTTTGATTTTTTATTTTTTTTTCTAGTTTTTTTTGTTTTTTTTTTTTTTTTATGTTTCTTCCCTTTTTTTGCTTTTTTTCTCTTTTTTAAGAGTATAGACCTTTTTTTACTGTATTTCTTATGTAATTAGCGTGTTTCGCCAATGAACACTCACGAATAATGAATATTTTAGTATGTTGTGTGTAAATACAATGCAGAGATGTGTGGCTCACAGTAATAAGCTCTTACAACGTCACCAATATTGGAATTTTTAAAATTAAAACTTAATCTGATGTGGGTTATTTTTTCTCAAACTTTCACTGATTCGATAATACAGTATATTCCAGTTTATACTTGTATTTTTTCCATTGTATTCATAAATAGTCTTAAAAGGTGAGGATGTCTATAATTTGCAGAGTTCTGACCCCATAAATAACATGCGTAAATATACACTGCATGTATAGATAAATAATACTTCAAATTTACTTTTGAGTGATGGCTTATGAGGAGCCTAAAAATACTCTGGCCATATTGACTCATAATAATGTTGAATTGAATTAAAATATCTCGGGACCAAAAATATAAAAATAATTTTTCTATACTAGTTTATCTTTCAGACCCTTAGGGAGTACATGGTGGTTCATCATTGTTTCGATCTGACGTAATGAAACTTTTCACCATGTGTACAAATGCTGTTTACCATTGTATTCAGAAGTGACAAATAGTTTGTAGTCTCGATGCATATTATGATTGTATCTACAGTATAATACTTGAATTGTGCTATTTAAAGTGACTTATCTCCAATAGACTTTGAGCTATACACAAACGACATTTCTTTGTCCATTTGTCAAATTCTATGATTAGTATATTTTAAATTATCACAATATCGTCTTACATAAGTGACTTTTATATGTCGGCATGAGTGGATGTTTTGTTGTTGTTTCTTGGAGCGGCCTGAAAAAGAGTGATTGTTCCTGCCTTTAATTCACGTCCACTCATTTTTTGCTTTGACAGGTTGTGTTGGCTAGTTCCTTTATATATTGTTGTGGTCGAGCGTTACTGTGAAACTCTGTTACGGAACAAATTTGATCGGGTGGAAAAAACTACTGGACCACCGTTTGGATTCGTGGTTGGTGCGATTTATTTTCCTGTCGTAAGTAATCATTGTATGGCCAGAAATGCATTAGCATTCTCTAAGCAAGTAACGTCAGTTTTTACATATGTCTAAAACAAAAAGGTCTATTTAGATTTATCTCTAGGTGTGAAGTCTAAGCATATCTTCTTAGCAGAGGTTCATTAACATAGTCTCTGAGCAGTTATATGGCCGTTTGGGCATCTTATCTCTAAGCAGTGGAGGTCATTTGTTATATTTTTTTAAGTAGGAACTGTCTAATAGCATATTCTTAGCGAAGGTTATTAGTTGGTATTATCCCTAGGTGGGAAAGTTCAAAGGTTCATATCTCTCTCAGCAGAAGGTCATTACATTTAATCTCTGATTGTAGATTGGTCATTAGCATATCTCTAAGCCGGAGTCATATTGAACAGTATCTCTATGCAGAAGAGTCATTAGCAGTATCTTCTCTAAGCCGGAGCGTCTTATTGACATATCTCTATGCAGAATGTCATTAGCTTCTCTAGCTAGATGGTCATTTAGCATAGTTTTCTAGCATGAGGTCAGTAATCTTATTTCTTTAGTCAGAATTATATGATTAGTATATCTTCGCTAAGCAGAAGGTCATAGCATATCTCTAAGCAGATGTGTCTATTGACATATCAAGTTTCTAATCAGGAGCCATCAGAGGATTTCCCTTCATTATCTAATACAACGTTAGCTTAGTTCTTACAATGTTGTTTGGTTGAAAGTTCGAGATCCATACGTCTATGAATTTTTGTTTACTGAGAATACTAATAACGAATGTTCCGAATGATTGTTCTTTTCCGCTGAGTTTTAAATATTCTTGCTCAAATTCTGTATTCGCGGGTTTATGTGTGTACCGTCGTCTGACTAAGCGGAGTGCACAGATTGTGATTAAATCGGCCTTAAACTCCAGTGACCTTCGGCTAACGGCTGATCGGACAATTTTTTGGAACAGCACGTGCACCGTCGATGTCACGTTATTTTTTTGAATAAAGGCTCTAGGTCATTTGAATGTGATGAAGTTTTAACCGTCAGATTTTTCACCACAAAGACTCAATTATTGTACCCCAAGTCTCCTATGGCCGTGTTTATTATATGTAATTTCTTCACATTGGATTTGATTTCAGTGATTTCATTCATTTAGATGTTTTTTTGACGTGCATATCATATGACACGAATCTTTTAAGTTAGAGGTCTCGGCATATCTCTTATGCTAGTTTCACACTTGTCCGGTCTTGTCATACTCGTTCTTCAGCTCCGATCAACAATTTGGGGCCTTTTCGGCTCTTGGTTCGGCTCCGTATATGCGGGGTAATCGGATCCATGATTCGGCGTCCGTCTGTTCTATCATATGAATTTCTTATATTAAAGAAACGAGTCTCTTTTGCGCAGAGATATTCCAAGGTACGCACAGGTCATTGCGTCAGCTGCTCTTCTCACCCCGTCCTGTGTTATAGGAGTGAAGCTGAAGCGAGATGTTGTCATTGTTCTCATTCACACTTGAACGTATATATAAAGGGTCTGGTGCAGTTGGAGACTGGGAGGTATAATATGTGAAGTTGTGTTTGATATTTTTGCCATTCGGGGCTCTTTCTCTAGGTCTTAAAATTTGATTTTTATCATTTTTAGATCCTTTATCATTTCTCTGCTACATATATATTATTGTTCAACTTATTTATCTCTGATGACGCACTTTATTTTATTGTAGCGCTAGTCTCAGGTTAAAGATGGGAAACTAGGTGATCTTCCACGAGATTTTTTGACCAAAATAGGAAGTTTTTAGATTCAATTCGCGGATTGATACTGGACTTTGGTGGCACATATTTTGATTTTACCTTTAAAGAGAAATTTGATTATCGTATTCTTGTTTTATGTATATACCTTGTAGATTTTGCTTACTCAATGTGGCTCAAAACATGTGCCCAAAGCGGTTTCCAGTTCCTCAGTCATTTGTGTTACAAACTCTAGACCATGATAAGAAAGTTCAATGATCTGCTTTAGTAAATTGATTACTTGGTGATACGCATCTATCTGTTTACTGTCTGTTTCATCCTTATTCTGGGGTTACTTAGTTAGTTTTTTTTATTGCTCATTAGGCCAATACAGAGATTATGACGTTACATTCTCTGAGAGGGTCGCAGTGATGCGTTCTGTGTTCCTGGTATCCGTTAGGTAGTACGGTTTGTACCCGATTACCTTTTCAAATCTTGTCATCCAACCTGGCCTCTTTGGTCACCTTCGATCGGGCTCTCTGATTCGAGTGAGGTTAGTAGATCGGCTATAGTCTATCCCTAGGCAGATGACATATAGCCTATTTTCTGAGAGAAGTTCTATGTAGACATTATCTCTGTGATAGAAAGGTATTAGTCATATCTCTAAGCAGGTCATTACAGGTTTGCGGATGTGTACGTCCATCACTCTTCTCGGTTTGTATTTCGATGTATGTCCACACATTATTTGGCCCATCACCAGTGAAACTCATGTTTCCTTTTGACACACGTGTCTTTTTTCTCTAAAGTAAAAAAAAAGAACGAATAATAACCAAATTTCAATGAAGTATTTATCTTTTAGCGTTGATCACAATCGAGAGCTTGATGAAATTCAGGGTGGGTGGGGGGGGCCGTGCCAATCGGGCGAATAGGACAGGAGAGATCTGGCCCCTATGATTTTTTGAAAATACTAAATTGAGGGCTCTTTTAAAAAACAAATTTTATGATTCGCCCTATGATATATTCTAGCAAAGACTAGCAGGGATCATTTTCGTATTTGCACAGTAGATCACTGTTCGCTCCAGACGAATGAGCTTCTCCCTGTTTTGTTTGTTCGCAAAATTCTTTTGGGAAGCACGCGTTGTTCTCGCCCTCTATAGATTTTACCTCTTGGCGGTGTCTCACCCCTATCAATAACTCTTTTCGAGTCAATTGACACCAATTGAAGTTAATTGTTGTGTGCTCCTCGTTCCAATGTTTTTCATCGTTTAGCAGTTTTTTTTTTTTCTTTGGAATGTTCATAACGGCGGCACGTCTTCCTATCTTATGCGTAACAACGCTAGTTGTATCAGTGTGTGCTTCGGCTGGGGGCTATGGATATTGCTACGGAAACATAAATGTCGTAGGTGTTACCACAATTAGTGCCGCAACAGCCGGTCGTCGTAGTACGGGGGGGGCTGGGCGACAGCGTGGCTGCCCCCTTCTCCCACAATTTCGTGTGCCCTGGTTGTGCCCTTCCCTCCCACACATCACACATTATGACGGTTAAATTTGTTGATATGTAGGTTTTGTTGTGAGAAAAAATTGTATCACAATTTCGCTCGCCCTTCCCTCCCCTCCGAGCGATTTCGTGTTTCATGGCGACTGGCTGTGACTTGTGTGCAAATTTTTGGACCTGGATTTGGAGAAAAAAATATAATGCCTCACTCCATACATTTTTATCAGAGCCTCATTTTTTACCTAATTCAAGTCACTTCTGTGCTATGGTATGGATTATTGTTAGCTCACTTATTTTTGTGGTTTTAAATGTGGGTCATATTGTTTACTTGTGTCCTGTTAACGAATTTTGAACCACGGTTGTGGTTTGTTGGGGTCCTCCATGGTTGACTGCCCATTTCGATATCTAAAATAATATCTTATGCCTTTTATACTTTTCTATTAGTTATAAAAAAATATACGTACACAGTGCAATAATTTGCTTGGCTATCGTTAGAATATGATCACCATCTGGTGTTACTCCAAATGGGGTATTGTAGATAATACTTCATTCTGTTGGGATTTCCATAACATTACGAGACTTTAGTAAGTGCTTATATTTAACACGACATTTGGTTTTGGGCGATCCCACTGGGATATGTTTTCTTTTTTTTTTGGTTTTTTAACTTCAAGTTATTTTGGTTGATTCTGCATTATGTTCAAATTCAAACATTCAAATTTCACATTTATCATTTTTGATACTGTGGTCATTCGGTCAATATACGTATGTATCCCATTCTGAAGCCTAAAGCTTGTGATAAAATTGGGGTAGCCAGGTTCTAAAGATTGATATAAATAGGAAGTATATATTTTAAATGTGTGTTAAGTAACTCATTTTGTCGCCTAACAGTCAATGGTTTATATCAAAGTTCTTTGTAGTTTTGTATTTATTTTGTTTCTCGCTTTAGGCAATGCGCTCAGGACAATGGTTCATGTGGTAAGTTTTTAGTGTTTATTTTTGTGGATGATGATTGATTGATTGCATATTGATGTGGATGATTGATTGATCTTTTTTTTTTCTTTATTGAGGTTGTGATTGATTTGATTGATTTGATGTGATTGATTTTTTTGGTATGCATCAGTTTTCATATGAGTAATGATTTGCCGTGTCTGTTTTTTTTTTTATTTTGTGAATTGTAATTTAATAACAACCAGTTAGTTTTATGGAATGTGAATAATGAAATAGAAAATAAAAGAGACGCCTGGTAAATTGAGGATGTTTTGTGTTCTAAAGTGGATTGCTAATTTACCAATAGACTGTGTTAATTTTGAGTTAAATGTACGAACAATGATCTAGATAGGAATTCCTCGAGTATGATATTATAATTGTCTAAGTGTCTGAATGTTCACAACAGAGTAAGGTTTCAATATGCGAAAATGTTTGATTAACAATTACATAAACGATGTGTACTTTGTATTCTATCTGATTCGTGAGAGTACAGATGTCTTCATATCTCCAATCGTCATCATTTTTTTATAATTTTAATTTATGATATTTTATTCGTTCATAAGATTACCCGTATAAACAGTGGGCGCTATGGAGGGTATATCCACATAATCAATACCTACATGCTCACCTTCCACTAATGAAGCATAATTGGATCCCTTGGTTCATTTATATTGGAGTTCCTTCAGATGGTCCGTCAAGTCATGCATGAGTGAGCACATATTAAAGGCAAAAAGTCACTTTTCAAAAGTCACAAGGGTCATTTTGGGGGGTTTTTGATGCAGGATTTTGACAAATTCTGTTTCTGGTGAATGATTAATCGCTATTTATGTTAATCATCTATCGGTTGATCCTCTCATACCTCCTTTGACACTTTTTGCATATTTTACGCTTCGGTGAGCGTAATTTAAAAATGTCCACCTTTTCTCGATTTTGAAATTGTAAAATCCATTAAATTTACTGCAAAAATTTAAATCCGATTTTTTTCAGCAAAATGTATCTTTACGTGTTGTACGAACATAAGAGGTTGTAATCATGTCATGGTTGAGTGAGCACACTTTATAAATAAAGGAAAAAATGTCATTATTTACCATTATTTTGGCATAAGAGATGACTCATGTGACTTTTGAAAAGTGACATTTTCACCTTTAATGCATGCTCATTCATGCATGACCCAACAGACCAATCATATTTTCACACAGAAGTTAGTCAATGAGTGTAGGAACACTCTTGCCAAATTATTTTGCATAAACTTGTTTTGTTAAAAAGTTATGGTATGTTGAAAAGGGGGGGGGGTAGTTACTTTTTTGTTGTGTTTATTAAATTGTACATGCAGTTATGGTTTAATGTGATTAATTTTAACATGTTTGTGTAAAGTTCTTATCTCATGTCAATGCGTGTTTTAATCTATGTATTATTGGTTTTAATGCACAAATATGTAAATTATGTGCAATTCAGCTATTTAGCTGCTATATTATGATAATAAACCCATCCATCCTGAATGAAGTAGATTAGATGAAAGGTTTGAAGAGAGAATTTGTATTCTTCGTAGTATCTCATAAATCGCATAGAAAAAAAAACCCAATATACATGTATGTATTTTTACAACCTAAAAATAATAACCACTTATTCCGAATCAATAAGATTTTAGTATGCCTCATGCCATTGATCTAGCAATAAAAGAATTATATGATACAATAACAAAAATGCTCTAACCTAGAAACAACATGTGATTAGTGCAGATTTAATTAAAGTGTGTAATACGTTGAACTACGTTTTCACATTGGAATTTGAGGGGCAGCCTTCTTCCCGTGTACAGATTGATTGATTGAATAAGCATGAATAAGGCATTTATTTATGCAATTCCAAATTCGATACAAAACATACTGTAAATACGAGTTGGTAACCTTCTTGAGTATAGTGTAATTATTGGTAATGAGGAGCTATATTATTATGACAAAATACGGCACAAGATAAGATGTTTATAAATTAAGTATTTAATACCTATTGTGGAATGCACATAAATGCTGCCATAATCAAAAGCATGAAAATAGGCCTATATACACAACCAATCTCTCATCAGGTTAAACTTTCTTATTGTCAATTGGCAGACCATATATGTTAGTTATCACAAGATAAACTATAATTTCAATACAAAGAAAATTACAAAATAACGTAATTAAATTAACGTATTACCCAAGGACATAATATTTGTATGATTTGGTAAACAAGTTTATCTTTCTTTCATTATAAGTTGGAAACGATAAACAAATTATTGAAATGAAAAATATTCACAATGGTAAGTCGTATTATCATATCATAATGTTTGAG
>JZLH01S0092630.1:19787-41954 GCA_001188425.1 Eucidaris tribuloides | reverse complement strand
GGTGTTTGTGTGCACTGCATTTACAAACATATACCTTCTTGAACTCGACGTCATTTTTGTCCCATCATTCGAGTTTGGGTATTTAATTTCCCCCAGTATGCCGAAATCCAAGAGAGCCAAGATTTGATTTGTACAGTATAACAGTGTTAAGATAAAACATTAACAGAAAATGGGAGCACCAAAATTACTCATATGGCATAATTCCGGTACAAATTGATATGGAAGGCAACCTTTACCCCAATTAAATATTCAGCGTGAAAAAATAGTAAATCTGGCCAACGATTAAGGTAATGATAAGCTCATATTTTTGCAAACGTGTTGTATATTAGTGATTTTACTGTTCCAAAATAATGAACTCATTTAATTTCATGGTAACTGAATAGGGATTTTTTTATTAGAAAGATCTTCTTTATGATCATTTATGAAAACCTGGAAATTGAGTAATGTAGAATTTTCACCTATATGTATTCTTAAACAGTATTGTTAAATTGTTATGAGGAATGGACAAAATATTTTGATCAGGGGCTGTTGCATGAAACTTTTTCTGGAGAATAAAATCTGATAAAATCTGGTATTTTGAACAGAAGAGTTTTTTTCCCCTACGGTATGAATGAATATACCGAATTACAATAATAACAGTTTTCATATATTACCAGAGACATTTTCCTAGTATAATTATTTTAAGCAACAAACCCCATGGGGTAAGGTGTGTAACTTTCTTGCGAAAAGACACAAACACACGGACACACAGATGCACCCACACACACGCACGCACGCACACACACACACACACACACACACACACACACACAACACTACCCAGATACATGAAACAGAATCTAGCATGAGCATGATAAGCCCACATGGATAGACATGAGAAGTAATTTTTTTTTAATTCGCTACCAACACGCAAAACGTTCGAGGAGAAAGGGCCTCACTTATGGTCGATCAATGGAATTGTATTGGCGACTTACCGCTTCCGTCCTGTGGACGAATAAAATGTTCGCAATGTTACTTCAGAGCGTACGCGCTGCACATGTCTTGTACGTTTGGCATACGTCGAAAAATTTTATGCATACTTAAAATTTTTCAACGGACGGACGAACAACAATGTACCGTTGCGTATCAAAACGACTTCAAAACGATTCCCAAACGAACTTATAGCGTATGCCGACGAATGTCAAAATGTTACATACGCAATAGGTACGCGATGCCAATTCGTCATAGTGTGAAGGCCCCTTTAGGATTAGTGATTTATTACTATGATTTCAGATAACTAATTGTACATAGATTGACATAGATTGAATCGCCTTACTACAACAACAACAACAACAACAACAACAACAACAACAAGCACCTGACAACAGTCCCCCCCCCCCGACAACTCTCAACTCCCTAAGTGACTGCTTTCTTCGAGAACAGCTTCCCCTCGAGGACAACTCTCCCGGGGACGACTTCCACTTGATAACTCCCCCAGAGGCTAGCACCCCACCCCCAAACCATCCTCCCCAAAGACAACTCCCCTGGGGACAAATCCCACTTGATAACTCCCTTGGAGGATAGCTCCCCCGAGAATAACTCCCCTACGTCAACTCGCCTCAAGGACAACTCCGCCCCGGAATTGACTCCCACTTGAAAACAGCTCCCCCTCCCAACAACTCCCTTTGAGGACAACTCCACCTGATGACAACTCCCCCAAGGACAACTCTTCCAAAGGACAACTCCTCCCATGGACAACTCCCACCAGACAACCCCCCCCCCCAAGACAACTGCTCAGGGGACGAAACCAACCTGACAACATCTCCCACAGAACAGCTCCCCCCACCTTCAACCAAGGACAACTCCCCCAAGGACAACTCGCCCTGGGACGACTAGTACCTGACAACTCCCCCTAGAACAACTCCTCCCAACGACAACTCTTCCAAAGGACAACTCCTCCTAAGGACAACTCCTACCTGACAACTCCTCCGGAACGCAACTCGCCCCGAGGACAACTCCCCCGGGAACGACTCCCACTAGATAACTCCCCTCCCTGAAGAACCACTCTCCCCAAGGACAACTCCCCTGGGGGATGACTACCCATGGCTAACATCTTCCCAGAGAACAGCCCCCCCCCCCCCCCCGACAACTTCCCCGAGGAGCAATGTTCACACCTGACAACGCACCCTGGGACAACTCACCCGAGAACTCAAGACTTCCCCAAGGACAACTCACCTACGTCAACTCACCCCAAGGACAACTCCCCCGGCACGACTCCGAATTGACAACTCCCCCCGCCGGGAACAATAAGGAGGACTCCACGGAGGAGTTTAGGAATGTTTCGAGTTAAAAAAAAAATCTGAATTGTCCTTGCAAGACTTGTCTAATTGGGGGAGTTGTCCTCAGGGGGAATTGTCCTTATGCTTCCATTTTAACCCTTTTCGCGGATAATTCTGTCGTCTTGTCAATATAACACATACACTGTCGGACTCGGACTCGGACTCGGACTGTAAGGACTCGGGACTCGGACTCGAAGACCATGGGACTCGGACTCGGATAGGTGGGACTCGACTACAACACTGTACGGTACCACTATACCCTCCCTACTCAAAAGTATTGCAACATACACTATAACGCATGCATTTTGAATTGAAGGGGTCTTTCTATTATGATGTCCTAATAAACTTTATTATTGGAAAATAACAAATTATTTGAAAAGAAATCAATGAATATAATTTCTCCTTTCTTCTCCAAGGCGGAGAGATTACCAAATGCAGGTGCTCCCACGACAGAGGGGCTGGAACATAAAAATTTAGCATTTCTTCGCCTCCATATAGGGGTCGGGTGTTAATTTACACTAACATCGTAATTCGACTTCAGATTTGCCGTTAAACGGTTTCGATGGTTTGGAAAGAGTTCATACTAACAAAAAATGCAAATATGTTCCTTTAATGCTGTCTCAGAAAGAAGACGCCACGCCGCGAAGAAGAAAACACCTCTTATCTTCATAAGACAGTGATGTAGGAGAATAAGGCTTCTAATTCAAGATGATGGTCTTCCGTCCACATTATTGTACCCAATGTACTGAAAAGTCGCATGACAGTAAATTTTAGGATGTTTACTTCAGTAAACCGCCTTTAGAATTCAGAAAGAATGTGAAATTATAACTTAAAGAGGTCTTGTCTAAAATATGGGGCGTATCCTCCTATATCACTGTCTTATGAAGATAGGAGGCGCTTTCTTCTTCGCTGCGTGGTGTCTTTTTTCTGAGACAGCTTCAAAGGAACATATTGATATGTTTTGTTAGTAGGAAGACTTTCCAAACCATCAAAACCGTTTGATGGCAAATATGAAATAGAATTACGATGCTAGTGTGAAATAACACCCCACCCCTATAGGGAGGCGAAAAATGTTAAATATTTATGTTCCAGCCCCTCTGTCGTGGGTGCGCCTGCATTTGATAATCTCTCCGCCTTGCAGAAGAAAGGAAAAATTATATTCATTGATTTCTTTTCAAATAATTTGATATTTTCCAATAATAAACTTCATTAGGACATCTATGATAGAAACAGCGCCAAAACCTGACGCATTTTTTGAGCGTAGCCCGGAAGAGGCATGGTGAACATATAGCCCGTAGCCGGGCGACCGTCGCCTTGCTGGTATACGTACATAACTGGAAGACAGTGTTCCTATCACTCGCTTGGCTATAGATAAAAAGTCGCAGCCGTTACCGCGTTTTCATTGGTTCTTCAGAAGTCTTAGGCTCGTAGGGGGAAAACCCCTACAGTAATTCGAGGTCTTGGGCTCGTAGGGGAAACCCTCTACAGTATGTCTGCATGTACATGTACTGTGCTATAGATTCAGTGTCAAGTTGTAATTTTAAGTCGGCTCTATTGTGCTGTGTGGGTAACGGTTAGATTCCCTGTTGGAATGCATGCTATTGTTATTGTCCAAAGGCAAAGCAATGTTGTAAGCAGGGGCGTAGCTACGGGGGGGCCGGGGGGGGGGGGGAGTGCCCCCACAAATTCCGTGTGCCCCCACAAAATTATGAAGGAAGCCTAAAAGTAAGATTCATGCATTTTTGTCAAAAGGGCCAAGGGGGTGTTTGAAGTGTCAAGTAACTATACAAAAACATTAAATAAATGTTGATTTTTCTTTAGCAGACGGCAAAATGTTGTCCATAACATCTTTTCGGCGGGTGACGTGACGGGGGAATATGTAGTCGTGCATAGCAACTTTACGGCGGGTGACGTGACCGGGGAAAATTTTGGACCTGGGATTCGGAGAAAAAAATCGTCACCCCCGTGCTGAGCGAGTTTTCGGTGTCCGAAAGTAGACCTAGGATTTGTGTAACGCTGTGTATGCAACCCCCCCTCCCCCCCCAAAAAAAAAAATATATTTTGGTGCCCCTACAAAATTCCAAGGTCCAAAAATATTTTGGTGCCCCTACAAAATTCCAAGGTCCCCCAGTACCCCCTGCTGAAAAAATCCTAGCTACGCCATTGGTTGTAAGGAGTGTCTAAGCATTGTCATTGAATAGTTTAGTTAGTACTAGCAGGAGAGAGTGGATGGAAGGGATAGGTCCAGGTGTTGACCGATAGAATCTCCTCAATATTCGGGTCTTCTCCTTTCTAACAATGTTGACATCGTCGGTCAGCTGAGGGGGCTAGAGGATAACTACAGGGATTGACTATTCAGAAGTATCATTAAGGTCGTAGGGAAAACTACTGTACTTTGACTTCTCATAATCGTAGAGGAAATCCTCTACCGTATTTCAATAATCATGAATAGATGATTTGAATACATGATTTAAAAATGATTTACACTTCATAGATATTGATTTGAAGACATGCACGTTGCGGTGGGATAAGAGAGAGGGATAGGAGAGGGAATAAAAGGGAATAGAGCTAGGTGGGATAAGAGGAGGATTGGGAGTGGATATATGAGGGGAATTAGAGTGGGATAAGGGGTAAAATTAAATGGGGATTTGGGGAGGAATAATGGGGTAATTAGGGGAAATAAAGGGGAATAAGAGGAAAAAATCAGGGCGAATAAGAGGAAAAAAATCAAGAGTAATATGAGGAAGAATTAAGAGGAGCAATACGAGAGGGATACAGCGGGATAAGGGCTGGAGGGGTTGGCGGATTTTGGCGACTATATTGGGAGATCTGGAGGTATTATGGGGATCCCCGCCCAAAAAAAAACCACCACAACACACACACCACCCAGTGCACCACACAAATGAGTGGAATGAGGTGCGTAGTGGCAGCTTCAATCGGCGGGTCAAAGGCGCCGATGAAGCTAGTCATAATAGAAGAACCCCATCAACTTCAAAAATAAGGCGTTATAGTGATAAAGTATGGAAGATCAACTTTTAGAGTAGGGCAGCGAGTAAAATCCATACATACATAACGCGCAATATACTAACCGGCACCTACTACCAGCCAACCGTAGCACAGTAACTACTGCTAATAATCTACTAGTACTCACATACTTGGTAGTAGTAGCAGTACAATACTACTACTGCTATAGTGGTTTTAACTACTGCTACTGTACTACTAACTACTACTACTACTACTAATTGTCTACTACCTACTACTACTGTCTACTACTGATACTACTACTACTACTGCTACTACTACTACTACTTTTCTATACTTACTACTAGCTTACTACTACTACTGCTACTTACTAACTACTACTACTACTTACTACTACTACTACTACTGGCTACCTACACTACTACTACTACTACTACTACTACTACTACTACTACTACTGCTACTACTACTAGTACCGTAGCAGCAGCAGCAGTATAGTAGTAGTAGTAGTAGTAGTAGTAGTAGTAGAAGTAGTAGTAGTAGTAGTAGTAGTAGTAGTAGTAGTAGTATACTACCACTACTATTACTACTTCTACCACCACCACCACAACAAGTAATACTATGAATTCTGCTCGTAATTATATTGTTCTCGCATCCCTTCACCTACCTGAGTTCTTCTCCGGCCATATCTCCATTTCTTCTTGTTCACCTTCGGTCATTTTCGATGATACTATGGTGATAATCATTATGAGAAGGATCAGAAGTCCACGTTTCATATTGAAGAAATCTTACACCCGTCTATACTGCTCGAAAATCTGAGATTGTGCGAATAAAGGCAATCACCATTATCGTAAAAATATTCATCCACAAATTAATCTGATTTTTTTTCTTCAAATTTGTATGCCTTTAGAACAGAGAGAAAAATCATTAAATACGCATAAAGTATTAAACATAATCCTACTGAGACGAGTCAGGCAGAATGCCTTCATAATTCTAAGAACAAATCTAAAACGTGAGCAGATTTATAGTGAATTTCAAATAATTTCAATAAAAATGTCAATAGTTTTGATTGGAAATACTTTAATTACGGAATGCATTTTGGAGGCTTGAACTATATGGGACACAGGTACGAACACATTCGTATCTATAATTATCACACATTTCTTCTTATTATTTATAAGCTGCGCTTTTCCCAAGATGGCCCAAAGCGCTTACACAAAAAAATACACATAGTTTAAAATAAAAATATACAAGTCTAAAAATCTGGGTTAGAAAAAAGACTTGTTTTAAGTGCCTTTCTGAATGAAGGGACAGAGTGTTAAAGGTTAAACCTATTCCAATATTTCGATGCAGTTATAGTGGTCGTATCTCCAGTTAGTTGAATGCGATCTAAAGCCATTACAGTAATCTAAACGGGACAGAACTAGAGAACGGGTTGCATTGTTACAAGCTGATTGAGTAATATATCTTCGAATTCGAAAAATGTTCATTAAATGAAAAGTTACAGTAGTATATATTTGAGAAACACGGTCCGCCATCTCTATCAAAAATGACACCAATATTTTTAACAGTAACAGTATCACCAACCTTTAACTTCATATCTGGGAGATTGCGAAGACTATGGGGAGAGGCTGCAACAAAGAATTGTGTCTTTGAGTCATTCAACTTCAATTTGTTAACTATCAACCAATTTATAATATCTTCAATGCACTTCTGAAGTCTAAACAAGGCAACAACTAAATCTCCAGGGATTTTGGGATCGAATGAAATATACAGTTGGGTATCATCTGCTTAAAGACGGTACTGACCCGATGGGGCCTACCACAGATCCCTGAGGTAATCCAAAATCAAGATTAGTGGGTTACACATGCATACATTCATGCAGAGTGATAAAACTAAAAACAACACAGTTACAAACATGTAAACATAAACCTTCACGTACACATAAACCATCATAGACATTCACTCTGGAGAATACTCACCAATCTTTGGCTTGGACTGGACAACGTAGAAAAAAAAACTGCTTGTGAATCAGCCCAGTCAATCTCCCCTTAACATGGCAAAGTAATGAAATCATGATAGATTCATGATATTTATTCATGCAATGGGAGAAGGGAAGGTAGGCTTATATAGGCAAATCCCGGATTTGATTTGGGAGGAGTGGCTGTCGCTCGCCACGCGTGGTTTACGTGTAGGTGACAGTCACATTTAACGTGCTTCCTTTAGCAGTTGCACAACGAAGAAACTGTGACATGATTTACATATATGACTCATATATGAGGGTAAAGACTTTATTTCATGATTTTAACAAACTAGAAATATGGCTTACCGCATGGCGTTGAGCAGCTATACAGGGTGGCCAGAAAGAATGCTACGAGTATGATCGCTAATTCTTCACTATTATCGCAAAATGTCAATTAATTTTTTATTCGTTTGGTTAGAAACATTCTTTTTTCAATAAAATGATACCAATCATTGATTTTGAGTAAGGCTGATTCTAGGGCCATTTTTCGGAGGCAATGCAATTTCCCAAATGTGCCAATTTTTCAACAGCGGTGGTCATCGGAACGCCTAGATATTCTGGCCTCTGGGCTTGCCATACCATACAAACCGCGATGACAATGGAGGTGTAGCTAGCATCGTCTTCTTTATGAAAGCGAGGGCATTCCAGGCTTTCATAAAGAAGACGATGCTAGTTACATCTCCATTGTCATCGCGGTTTGTCTGGTATGGCAAGCTCACAGGCCAGAATATCTAGGCGTTCCGATGACCGCCGCTGTCGAAAAATTGGCAAATTTGGGAAATTGCATTGCCTCCGAAAAATGGCCCTAAAATCAAAACGCCTTACTCAAAATCAATGATCTTGGTATCATTTTATTGGAAAAAGAATGTTTTAACTAACGATATAAAAATTAATGACATTTTTGCCAATAATGGCGAAGAAATTAGCGATCATACTCGTAGCATTCTTTCTGGGCCACCCTGTATATAGGGTCACCGTTACGACGCATCACGCGTGTGATGTCATTTTACTTCATGTCGTTGCATTTTTTAAATGATCATACAAATTGCGTTTTTCTGTTTACACAAAAGGAAATATATAGGTACCAGTTTCTAAATCCATTTAGTTCATGGCAATTCACCTGTTCCCGGATCTTTCACTTGTAAGGTTATTAACATATTTTGCATTTCTACCGGAACCATAAGGTAAATGTACACAAATCACGAAAATGATCTCCGAATACATGATTATTTCCTCTAACTAAAACTAAAGGTATACTACACGAGTCAATCATCTCATTCCTCCGTCATACCTCGCACTCACCAGAAAATACATCTGCCGTCTTTTCAAAATTAACAATAACGGCCTTTATCATTTTATGACTTATAATTCAAATTCGTATGTTAACTTTTTTTAATGACGTTTTGGTTCGTCAATACGCAATTCCAGACCAGGTCTTCGCTCAAGCTCCGATACATCCGTCCTTCAAATCCCACGTTCAAATACTTCATCCGGTGATAATGCCTTCATATCATAGCCCCCAAACTTAGGAATGCTTTACCCCTCCACATCCGTCAAGCTCCATCCTTGGAAACATTTAAGAAACGCTTGAAAACCCATTTTTTATTGTGTAGTTTTAATTATCCTCTTATTTGTATATTTGTATATTTATATGTTTAATTAGTAATAAGTATGTAATTAACAGGTATTGCTTTTGGTCGAACTAGATTCATTATTGGTAAATTATATTTCGTATTTTCAATTTCTTGTAAAGCGCTATGAAACTTTGTATTTAGTATTTAGCGCTATATAAATTAACCATATTACTATTATTATTATTATTATTATTATTATTATTATTATTATTATTATTATCATTATTATTATTATTATTATTATCACTCTGCATTTTAGGTGTCTTGATGCAGTGGATTGCATTATGCCTTTCACGCAGCGAGACTGGAGGTTCGATTCCCGAAACGTGCATTTTTGTCCTTAGCAAGGCGATTTATTCACATTGCTGCTCCATGCGAGAAGTAGGAAACTGGGATTAAAAAGAATAAGTTTTAAAAACAGCGCTATCATAATTTTGCATTTGAATTTAAATTTACTTTCCATTTTTATAGAATGAATAAATTGGGTATTACAATCAGACTATAGTTTTAACGGTCAGGTAAAATACAAATTCAGTTGTATAACTTGTGTTTGAATTTTATCAGGGTTTATCTTTACGAAACCTGCGGCCTTTTTGCCCCAATGCTTTTGTGGTGGTGATTATTTATAATGACTCTTCACATTATACATGATTTTAGCATATTTGGTTGATAAGTTCATTTGGGAGTGTGCAAATCATGACCATAATCTTTAACGGCAGTTTATCGGTAATGGCCATTGGCGACGATCGGGAGGGGGGGGGGGTAAAAACTTTATTTCATGATGTAAACAAACTAGAAATATGGCCTACCGCACGGTGTTGAGCATATAGGGTCACTGTAAAGACACATCACGCGTGTGATGTCATTTTATTTCATGTCGTTGCATTTTTTAAATGATCATACAAATTGCGGTTTTCTGTTTACACAAGAGGAAATAGGTACCAGTTTCCAAATCTATTTAGTTCATGGCAAATCACCTGGTACCGGATCTTGCACTTGTAAGGTTGTTAATCCATTTTCTCATCGCCTGTCCATATGTCCCTTAATGATGGTAGAACATGATGTTCCTGCTGTTATCGTCTTCCATACATTTCTACCAGAACCAAACGGTAAATGTACATAAATCACGAAAAATGACCCCCGGATTCATAATTATTTCTTCTAAATTTGACTGAAGGTTTTACACGAGTCAATCATCTTATTCCTCCGAAAACCTCTCATACACCAGAAGAAACATTTGTCTTTTTTACTGGACTGTAGGGCATTGACTAGCCTTTTGACAAGGCCCTCTCGCTGTATTACGGTCGAGCGAAGCGAGCCCAGCCGAGCGCGAGGGCCTTTTGAGATCTGATTCGAATTCTCATGTTAGACCTTTGAATTACCGAATTTTGCTACCCGATTTTGGGTAGCAAAAATCAACCAATCAGCGTGTCTGTCTACTTGATCCTACGTTGAATATGCAATCATACTAGGAACATGTTCGTACAGAGTGACTACAGACAGCTGTAACACGAAACGATCTGGAAGCGTTCACTATTTTCATTAGGCGAAATGATTCACAAACGCAGATTTTTGCACGCCAAATTGGACCATTAAAGAAAATGCTTCAAATACTGTGTTCAAACAATGAACGTGTACTAATTTGGTGTTTGATGGTATATGTATTGTAGTAACCAACACTGAAGGAATTTCTTTCAACCCACCGAATAGTTGACAAGGCCAAGACAGGGGATCGTAGCGCGCAATTTCATTGGTTGATTCGAACAGAGATCGGTCGTTCCTGTGGTCATGAATAATAATTAATTTTCGGATGCCAAGCAGATCTCAAAATGCCCTCGCGCTGCCGCGCTCGGCTGGCTCACTTCGCTCGCTCATAACAGCGAGAGAGCCATGTCAAAAGGCTAGGCATTGACCAAATAACGCTCTAGAAAAAAAAGTTCCGTAGTCTCAGATAGGTATTGAAAAATAACATTACAAACTGATTAAGATGAAGTTGCTAATGAGAAAACACATTTGTTCTCCAAGGTTTATTTACGCATAAATAATCGACTAATTATAGTGAGGCAAGTTCTCAGTCCCATTCGTTGAAGAAGGAATCACCGTCAATAGCGATTTCACAGACACGAACATTGGTCACTAGATCAGTCTTTACAGCTATGTTATTAATATCTATTAAGGCCTGTGGCTCTACATTATACCCATCGGAATGCACTGGTGAAATTATTCTTTCCAATGAATTTAACAAAATCCATTCACGCAGTCCTTCGTTATTTATAGAATGGTTGCGCCTCACCGAAGTTAATATTCAGTATTCAAACATCTGCGGATTCACAGAAGCATTGTGACTATATAGGTTGTCAAGCACTTCCTAGATTGTGAACGAGGATGTGACGGTGTGATATTCCAGCCACGTAATTGATTTTTGCACACGGTGAAAGTCTGCGGTAGTTTGTACACTGATAAAACGTATTTGGTCACGACATTATGAATAACCGTCATAATCAATTAATTTTCTTAAAAACGCGCAAATGGTGTTAGGATAACAAGCCCGATTTACGGGTTTAGTAATATTTAAATAAATATCATTAGAGATTTGTAAAATAAAACTGATGGGAATACGGAAAATCACGATAAATGGCCTTGCCCTACAATCCATACCCATAAACAATAATATTAGGGGCCCCTTTTGGATTCATTTTATGACTTATAATTCAAATTCCCATGTTAACTCTTTTGAATGACGTTTTGGTTCGTCTATAA
Source organism: Eucidaris tribuloides (assembly GCA_001188425.1). Lineage (NCBI taxonomy): Eukaryota > Metazoa > Echinodermata > Echinoidea > Cidaroida > Cidaridae > Eucidaris > Eucidaris tribuloides. The sequence goes on along the minus strand of JZLH01S0092630.1, from coordinate 30,237 downwards.
TCACTTTGCATTTTAGGTGTCGTGCTGTAGTCGATTGCTCTATGCTTTTTCACACAGAGGAGACCGGGGGGGGGGGGGGTTCGATTCCCGACACGCTCATTTTTGTCCTTCAGCAAGGCGATTTATTCAAATTGCTGCTCCGCATCTATGCGAGAAAAAGGAACTTGGGATAAAAAAAATCTAAGTTTTAGAAACAACATGATTGTGCATTTGAATTTGAATTTATTATCCAATCTTATAGAATGTATAAATCGGGTCTTACAGTCAGACTGATTTTAACGGTCGCGTTAAATTCAAATTCGGTCAGCGACGAGTCGCGACGTTACATGATGTGTTACATAACTTGTGTTAGAAGTTTATCATGGTTTATCTTTACGAAACCTGGCTTTTAGCCCCAATGCTTTTGTGGTGGTGATTATTAAGGACTCTTTACATTATACATGATTTTAGCATATTTGGTTGTTCATTTCGGAGTGTGCAAATCATGAACATAATCGTTAACGGCAGTTTATGGGTAATGGCTATAATGGTCTTGCAAGAGGCCTAGAAATGTAAAAAAAAAATCGCACTAGGTAAAAATTAATGTCAAATATAGGGAGGGGAAACCTCTTCCAGGCCCCTGCCAGATCAACCCCAATTCTAGTACGTGTACTTAATTAGTCACTTAACATTTTAACTGTAACCAAACAACACTCACTATAGTGACTGGGGCTGTTGTGTGGCCTAGGCAGGGAGATCTCTCTGGTCCGATACTTATCAATTAGGAACTAATTACCCTTTTCACATGCGAGAACATGTTGTATAAAACCACTGGCTAACATTTACCACAGTTAAAAAAAAATGTGAGCTTCATATTCCTCAACGCTCCAAGTCTCTTTGATAAGATCTAAAAATGAAGCCCTGAAAATTTGTATTTCAAAATGATGATTGTAGTGTTTCAAAAAAGTGCCCATTTCCTCCCATAGACTTACTGTGTGTAAATCTAGGCTACTCGCCCAGAGTATTAATTGTTTATTCGTTTATATCTTGCCCGGTGGCAGTAAAAAATTCCAAACTTTTGTATTCTAGTGTGTTTATTTGTCCATTTGGACACAAGTATGTAGCTCACTAGTGTGAGAATTTTTTAAATTGAAGCTCAACAATGTTCGCCTATCACTTTAAAAAAAAGTCTTAATAATTGATTGAACTTTGGTACTATAAGGACAAAATAGAAATGGGGAAATGGATTCTGAATTGAAGAAAACACAAACAACACAATTAAAGCATTACATGCACATCGCATACACGCGCCCATAATTTCGAGCATATTACACACCTGTAAACCCATAATTAATCCATATCTAGCCTAATAGAAACCCGTACCCAATTAGTTATTGCATGCAGTGCAAAAATTTGTAACTTGTGTGTTCGTTATGTCCTGCCTAAACCTATAGGCTAGTTATTCACTACGCGATCAGGTGCGACGCCAGGGTGCAATCTTCGGAGGGGCGAAAACCCGCGGCGTATCAGGATTTTGCATCAAGCAAACAAAGAGTCGTCAGAATATAGGACCGCGGCCAAAAAGCGAAGTAACAAGTAAAACAACAACAACAACAACAACGAATAAACAACCAAACAAACGAAATCATCGGGTCCGGGAAAAGCAGTGATCTATGGTGCAAATCGAAAGGGCAAGCCAAAAAAGTATACCCCTGGGGGCCTCCTCTGTCTACGCACACAACGTCATAACTGGCCCATTGACCTCAAACTAAAGGTTAATATGGACACACGGTTTACACAATGCATATCGCGAGGCCACAATCTGTGAATAAAATATCGCAAGCGAATATGCACGTTTTAACGATACAAGTTCATTATAGCAGTGCAAAATCTGTCCTTAGTTTGAAAGGGGCGGTGCAATTGTCGACTTTGCTGAACGTGTGAGTTTTATTTATTCATTTTAGTTATTTATTCATCCACTTATTCATTCATGTGTCTATTCTAGAATGTTACAGTTATTTTTCACACTTTTATCGAACTTTAAAATTATCATTATAGTGTCAAAGCAAACAATAAACACCCAAAAGTTTGCCACTATGTCACACATATTCAATGCTCGGCCTATACCGAATTACGTATAGGTCCGTCGTAATCTGTTGTTATGGGGGGGGGGGTAGGATACGTCTCATCCCCACCCACCCCAACAATAGTTGATCCTCCGTGGCTACGCCTGTGTGCCGTACAGGGGCGTTGATCCATGTTTCGGATGGGGGGGGGGCAAAAGTGAAACAATTCCAAAATTTTCGGCGCGCTCTGCGCGCCAAATTGTAATACAAAATTTTGCGCGCAAAGCGCACCGAAAAATTTACAATTTTGTATGCTTAATAGTATTTTTATGCCATGTTTAATGGTTTTATAGTGCTTTCTAATGCTTTTTAAAGGCATATGTTGCATGCATATTATAATTTTTGAATTTGTAAATTATTGGGGGGGGGGGGAGGCAAATCGATATGTTTGTCCCCAGGTTGCAGTTTCCTTCGCAGGTGTTTTTTTCCGCCGGTTTTTACCGGTTTTTTCCGTCCCGGAAAAAACAGGGTTTTTCCACTTTTTCGAAAGATCGGAAAAAAACCTCCAAGTGTTTATTTTTTCGTTATTTATTCAAGATTTTTCATTATAAACTATCATAACTATATAAAACAGGACAGCTCTTATGTTTTTTTGCCTCTCCCTGTTTGGTTATGAACTTCTAACCCATAGTTTGTTGATTCCCTCCTATTCATGGTCACTTCTCCATGCAACTACACGTAACTGGTACTCAGTTGATTGTACTATAATGTAGCTCAGTTTATAGCATGGAGAAAAATAGTCAAATAATAGCCTTGTGTAAAACAGGGAAGAAAAAATTCTTTTTCGGGGGCTACTTTTCATGTTCCAGATACTCTTTTGTATAAAACCCTAGATGGCAATTTTGCAATTTTCGGGGGCTCCTTTGCCATTTTGGGGGCGAAATCGCCCCGAGCCCCCGTGTATTTTTTCCCTGGTGTAAGCTGTTGTGCCAGACACTTAAATTGTCACCTTTTTGTTGGAAGTTTCGAGAGAATTGCTTTGATGCCAACCATAATTATATCAGTGATACAGTTATGGTTGGGCAGACAGGCGCTCTCAAAGTATGCTCAATCAATTAAAGTGGAAGTTTAGTTTTGGCGATTTTTTTTTTATTTGAAAGGTTTATGCCCAAAAGTCATAATCACACCAATAACAGATTCTGAATGCCTTTAGTTTGTTTTTTTAAATGAATGAATGAAAAATCTAGGGGGGATATGAACGAGATTTTTGACTAAATTTAACATTATATTTCTTGGATTTAGATTGTGGCAAGTAGTTTTTTTTTCTTATTGTCTCTTAGATATGTTGTTGCCAGTTATATTTGTTGTAATGTTTACTAATTCTCCTATAATTACTGCATTTCATATTACTTATTGGGCCTGGAAATATTGTTTGGAGATTTTTCCAGTTTTTCCGGTAAAAACCGGAAAGAAGGGGGTTTCTTCCAGTTTTTTCCGCTGTCCCGGAAAAAACTAGTTTTTTTCCGGAAGAATCCCAACCCTGTTTGTCCCCCACCAATATTTTCATTGGTGGGGCAATCGCCCCCGCTGCCCCCCCCCCCCCCCCAGGATCGACGCCTCTGTTGTGCTGTTACAAAAACAGTTCTTGCATGTTCAATATACGTTTTACAAAGAGAGAAGAAAAGCAAGAAAGAAAACCGTCCATAATATAGAGGACCATTGCCATTAATATCATTAACTTATTCTTACACAAATAAATTATTTGATGTTCACAACATTTTTACGAACTGTTGATACCTTTCATGCAGTATGGTATGGAGCACAATGCCAATTTGGGATGGCTACATCAGCGGTTACAGTTCGTTATTCCGAAGGTTCGTTATTCCGAAGGTTCGTTTTCCCGAAGGTTCGTAATTCCGAAACACGTAAATTGCCTATACCTCGATGTTCGTTAGTCCGAAAACGAAAAAGGGTTCGTTAATCCGAACATTTGTGGCGTTATTCCGAGGGTTCGTTAATCCGAAAACGAAATAAGGTTCGTTAGTCCGAAAATGAAATAAGGTTCGTTAGTCCGAAACTGAAATAATCTGTGGCGAAGCCGGGAAAACCGTAAGAGCAGGCGTGGTGTAGGGGGGGGGGGTAGAATCACCGTTGCTGTTCAATTGTTATGAGGCTGGGATGGGGCTGATCTGTCATTACCAGGGGCGATTAAATATGCAGAATTCTTTCAAAGGAGTGATTATAGGCTTATGGGGCTAGTTCATTTTCATGCAAGAATCGATATCATGTTTATCTCTCATTGTCAGACCTATAAATTTCGCTGGGGGAATATTGGTGCATTTTGAATCGTTTTGTCTAAGTTCAAAATTTCTACTAAAAGATGCATTCTTGATTAAATGTTTACCACTTACAAACCTAAAAAAATGTCGCTCTGCGCGGGGGGGGGATGGGGTATTGTTCGGACCAGAATAGGAGCGATTAAGACCTCAAACAGGGGCGTCGATCCCCCTTTTTGGCTGGGGGGGGGGCGGGCAAAACAGCCATCCGCAGCCATCGTAGCCAGCTTTTTGGAATGGGGGGGGGGGCAAGACACACTTATTTGTATGTATATACTATATACATTTATTTTTTTAATATACTGGCCTGATCGAAAAGGGACCTGTTAAGGACTGTTTGCAGTTACCCATAAAGACGATACATGTTTCAACAATCAAATAATGCTAGCGCGAAGCGCGAGCTGAAAATATTTCATATTCTGATATGGAAAAGGGTCAGTTTAAACACTATTTCAAGCACTATGTATAGGAAAAAATGTGAACAGGATATGGATCCCACTTCATAAATGATGCGACTGCGAATCGCGAGCTGATTTTTTTTTTTTTTGGACCTAGGAACGGGACATTCAAAGCACATTTTGTCATTATATGAAAAGGATAACTATCTTCCAATTCCTCTTCCAAATCGCGAGATGAAAATTGTTGATATTCCGATCTGAAAAGGGGGCAATTTAAGGATTAGAAATTCATGGAAAGGATATTATCTCATTTAATAATCTAATAGGCCTCATGAGAGCGCGAACTTTGTTGATATAAGGTCTGAAAACTGGACATTTTAAGCACTTTTGTAATTATTAATATGATGCATGGGTTAATAAATTTTTAACAATTACATGTAATTTTGCGCTCGCGCGAGCCGAAATTTTTGATAAACTGTCATGAAAGGGGGATTTTAAGTAGTTTGTTAGAATTCACATAGAAGTATACATATCTCACTGATCAAAATGCGAGCGCGCAGCGCTAGCTGATAAGTTTTGACAATCAGACCTGAAAAGTGATATTTTGAGATCTTTATGGAATACATGAATAGAATATGTACTTCACAAATCAAATAATGCGAGTGCGTAGCGCGAGCTGAAAAATTCGATATACTCAGACCATAAAACGAGACATTTTACAGAGCACTCTTTTTAAAAATAAATTTGTTAATCAAACGCTCGATGTCCGAGCTGAAATGTGTTTTGTATATTGACTTAAAAACTGGATATTTTAAGCTCCAATTCAGCCTATTGAGCTATATAAGTATCTCATCGAACAGGCAATACGAGCGTAAAGTGCGAACGAAAAATTTTATTCCATTTTCGGTAACTAACGAACCTTTTTTAACATTTTCGGACTAACGAACCTTTGCGACTAACGAACGCCGCCCGGCTAAATATTTCGTTTCGACTAACGAACCCTTACGGAAAAACGAACCTTTTTTCCTTTTCGGACTAACTAACCTTCGGACTAACAACCTATTTTCGTTTTCCGGAGCTAACGGAGCCTTAGGAATAACGAAACTTCGGAATAAACGAAACGCTTCGGAATAACGAACGCTTCGAGTATTCGAACCTTTGGAATAACGAACCTTCGGAATAACGAACGCACCCCACATAAGCAGAGACGTCGAACCTCGGACTGGGGGATATATCGTTTGCCCCAAATAATTTCATGCGCGCAAATCCTTGCAGGAATTCTATTCATGTGTGGGGGGGGGGGCACACCTGGACGCAATAATAGGGTGTCCCCCAATTTGAATAAAATTCCTGCGAGGATTTGCGCCTATGAATAATTTAGACGAATTGTAAAGAACATAAAATGTAATGCAAGAAAATGTTTAAACGCAATGCAAGGTACTACAAAATAAAAATATTAAACAAACATGATTTCAATGAAACTTTTATTTTTTTCTCCCCCCCCCCCCCCATTTCCCAGATAGATTGACGACCTTCTACGTCTACGCCACTACGGGTCTTTCACAAATCGCAATAATTTCGATTCAAGGGGATAGGTTTACATCACTGGACAGGATGAATTAATGTCCTGTGGACCACAATTCTATAACATAGCAGCTATGGGGGAAACTGGAATTGTCGCTCATAGATTTTTTTAACTGTAAATTTTGAGGGCTTTATTTTAGACCTCATCAGAGACACAATTAGCTTGGAGATTCATCTAATTTATTTTTAACTGTAAACATTGTTAAATGATACGTGAAATCCAGATCAGACCGCTGTTCGGGTATTCTGGTGAAATTCGTTCCGTGACCAAAGGCTGAATAGCGAACCAGTCCATTTTTGTAGCGCCCCAATGCTGGATGTTATAAATCGTACACCTAATCATTTGAGCACGTCCTGTTCGTTTAATGCAACTTTCTACCAATATTTCGAAGATTTTTTTTTTAAATAAAACTTAACTGAAATTTAATTCACTATAAATGGGGACAGATTGAATTTAGTTTCAAGAAGTCGGGTACTCTCATGTGCGTAATGAAGTCAATGTACTTCCGGTAACACGGTATTTACTGCAATATCACAGGCAGTCAATGATATAATTTCATGAACCGTATAATCACAGGACTGATAAAATCTTTGGTAAAAACATGAAGGGTCAAAGGTCACACCTCACTTTGTCACTTGGTTGCAGGCAACCAACTTTGTTTACTTCATAATCCTAATAACATATCAATGAACTTTCATGAAAGTTTGCAGTTTACATCCCCATCTGAACAAAGACAATAATAAAATAAGGGTCAAAGGTCACAGGTTATTTTTCTTGTAATGTATATGAAAGATAGAAGAATAATGTAAAGTACCACAATATATGTTTGGGAGACTGTGCCGAATTGGCAAGGGAGGGCGAAGGCGTACCCATCGGGTGTTCAGCAGTCGACATCACCTGTTTTGGTACTCGATCTCTGTTATGTTACTTTTGTAGTACACGTGATTTAATTAAATATTGTAATTTTACATATCTTTTTAATAACCATAGGTTCAAAGGGTTATTTCAGTGTGACACAGAACTTCCAGAATGGCAACCGAAGAATCCATGATGACCTTTGAGGAAGCTTTGTGGTTCCTTCGCGATGTCTTGTCCATTTCGTCACCGCAAGATAAACTGAAATCTGACCAAAAGGTGTTACTTCAAGAGATGATGGCGGCATGGTATCACAATATTCCCTACCAGTCCATCAAAGCGATCTCTGTACCTCAAGGAGGGAGACACAAACCAACGTTCCCTGAAATCAAGAAAGACGTCTTCTCTAAGATGGGCGGTCTTTGCTATGATCACAATATATTCTTTTACGAACTCATGCGCGTCTTGGGCTATGGCGTGTACTTGGTGAAGGCCGACGGGGACCCCTTGCCAGATTGTCACGTGTTGAGCGTTGTACAGAATTTGACCTATGAGGGCAGTAAACATCTAGTTGATGTTGGTTCTGGGTATCCGGTATTCCGAATCATCCCCCTCGATTTCGAGCACGAGTCTCCAGAGTACTCCGATTCCTTTATGCGATACAAGTTCGTAAAGAGCGGTGAGATCGTTGTTCGCCAACAACATGGCGACGGATGTCCGAGTCTCGCGCAGTACTGTAAGGAAGTTGGAGATGGTTGGTACGCGTTCCTCTATATAGATTTCAAACATCCTCGAAACGTTTCCCATTTTCATGAAAACATGACCATGATTTATTCAGATCCTTCTGAACCATTTCATCTGCTGACCAGTCCTAGGTGTTTGGTATGGTTAAATGGGCGTTTTGTATGCATCAAAGACACAACGTTGTTGGTCGAAAACGAAAAAGGCATCGTTGAAAAGTATAATTTTCAATCGCTTGGTGAAATACTTGACGCGTTTGGTCGACATTTTCCACAGTTTTCGAAAGACATCGTCCAAACCGCGTACACTGACAAACACGTCAAACTTATGTTTTCGCACTGATCAAATTTAATTAACTAACTAATTTTGTATGGTGCATAAGGGCTTGAAAAAAGAAATTAGGAAATGTGACAACTCCTGCAATCAACTATTTGCGTTATAAACAATAAGTTTGCCAAAATGTATTGCATCTTTTTTGCTATTTTATAGTGAGAAAACCGTAAACATGTGTGCGATGTATGTATATTGAATATAAATATAAGTCAACACACTTTGATTTAGTCATTTTTAATTAAAATAGAAAATATTTCATATACTTTTGTATGTTCTGAAAAACTTCAAAAACAAATAAAAGTCACACGAATCCGAAAAGTTATTTCAAAATTAATGGTCCGAGGACTGACCACACTTTACACCACTTTCTAGATATACCGTACAACCTTTCATCCAGCTGGATTTAACATTTATAGTGTCATAATCAGCTGGTTAATGGTTAAATACAGCATTCAGAAAGTGTGGTCAGTCGTCAGCCCCTTTAAATGTTGAGATAGCATTCAGTTTTAGAGTGTAGATAAGATATGAGGAAAAGTATTTCACCACGGAATTGACTGAAATCTAGGAGTACGCTACATATCCGTAAAATAACCAAGGTATTTAATTACTTAACCAAGCCGCTCACTTTGAATTGTGTCCTTTAAACGCCTAGTCGTAGGTAGGGATAAGTTCTCCTGATGCGCATGCGTGTCCCTGCAAACACGGAGGCCACCTTACTAGATACAGTCATGCTCATAATTATGGAATATTTTAGAGAAATTTTTGGAAGTTGCCATTTTTCCGTGAACGGTACATCTGGGATTAATATTTGCTCACCCCAGGTAAAACAATTATAATCTAAGTATTTCAAGAATTCTGAGCATTTTGTAGCGTCCGACTCGACGCTTAAACCTCAGTGATAAATGGCGGTATTGTAGTCACGTGGTGGTTACATGGTCGTTATTAGACTTGTAACAGACAATTCTGATGTTGAGTTAATGATAAGTGACATTAAACATTTTTGTAATTACCTTAATTTAATATTTTTCATGATTTTAGAGGAACTTTTTTTAAAATAAATATATAATTGTCATTGCACTCAAACGTATTTCGGTTTTTACTCTAGTCATCTCATAAAATCCAAAAATTGCTTCACATACTGCGTTTTCGTGAAATAAACACTTGCCTTGAAAATTTTGGACGATATAGGAGAAAGAACTTAAGTATCAACAAAATATTCCATAATTATGAGCATGAGTGTATAAAAGAACCCCAAATCAGGATACCATGACCAGGTATATACCCATCCATTAAAAAGGAAGTTCTACAGTGCGTCCCAGAAAAAAGGAAAACTCTAAAACAAAGGCCTATATGGTGCTGAAGCAATGGGGCGTACTACGATTGAAAAAAAGGCATGTTCAAACTAAAATTTGACTTATGCTCTTTCAAATGATACATTAAGCAAACCTATTTATTCATGCATCTCTGAGTACCATGACTTTAACAATTTAATGTAAAAAAAACCATTTGCTACATTTTTCGGCTTTGACACTGTGCACATCAGGAAAAGAAAGAGATGGACAGATGGTGTGCACAATGTCAAAGCCAAAAAGTGTAGCAAATGTTTTTTTGACATGACGTTTCTGGACCTTTTCAAGTTATGTTTTGAAAACGTAATTGTGTGGACCTTGTTGGCCGTTTTTAAAACGTAATTTTAAAACGTCCTCAGAACATAAAAGATGGTTTTAGAATGACTTTTTGTGATTGCGTTACGTTTCCTTGAAAGGTCCCCCTGTGTTCGTAATGCATGTATTTTGTTTCACCATCATCTTTTCACAATGGCTTTGTATACCACTTTGTATATCACTGATCAAAAATGAAAAAAAGATAAAATAAAATTAACAGTTTTCCTTTGATTGGCAATTGCAGTTTTTGTCAGGTGGTGTGTTTTCAGTTTGAGCTTTCTTCAGGTTTTGTCATTGTGGGATTTAATTATTGAGTTTATGTTCTGCATGTCACAGTAATTGTTTTTGATGGTTTATTTATTGACACTTTTATGTAGCTTGTGTCCGTTAGGGAAGTGTTTTTCAATCAGCGGCGAAAATTTTTTCAATCCAAATCGTAAGTCCATTTTTTTTTTTCACGGTCAACCCGACTGCCATAAAGTCGCTCAGTGAG
>JZLH01S0092619.1:58433-74342 GCA_001188425.1 Eucidaris tribuloides | reverse complement strand
GAAATTTTTGACAATTTACCCAAAATATATTTTCCAGTCTCATTTTTGGCATGAGTCATTACTCACATTATGTCAAGTGATATTATCAGACAATCAGAGCAAACTGTTTATAGGACTACAAAATTCTGACGCACGTAACTCACCCAAATGAAACGGTTCCGACGTTCCTCCGCACGCTTCTTTTACTTGGACATGACTCCATCCGTTGGGATATAAGACACATCCTACTGCAATGAGAATAGCTGTCAAATGACAAAAAAAATACAAATTGTATGAAGTTTATTGAGATTCTAGAGAACTGAGATTGTTTCCAAGATAATAATATCAAAGGGATTCCCCTCACACCAGTAATACTCTACCAGATATTATTGATTGTTACCTGTTAGTCATTGCTACAGAACAGTACCACAAATATTACTACTGCCATTGAATAGCATCACTTTTGTTTGTTTTGTTAAAAATATTTTGCAATTACATTACTGTATTAGACATGGAGGATACCTCAGAAATAAAGCTTTAAAGTGCTAGAAGACTCAGAACGAAACTTAACAATTGGGCACTGCAAACATTTATGACAAGTTGTACGATTACCGAGTAACAAACATGGAAATGTACTGTACTAATCAGCGTACATCTTGTGAAAGCCCTATTTAAAAAATTGTCAAACTTTGCTATCATAGACATATCTGACAGTTTTTGAATGGATATACACATCCTAGAACACAAAACTTTAGACAGTTATGCTGTCACTCATAAAATATGTACAGATAAAACTCAGTATATGAATTAATATCTGTTGATGAAATTCTGCAACACAGCAATTTATTGGGGAAAACTGGAATGGTCGCTCAATGATTTTTCACTTTCTAAAAGCACTTAAAGATTGTGTCATTGATTTGCACGTCAAAAAACATTTAAATGAATGAAATCAGCTGAAATCATATCCAATGTGAAGATTAATATAAATAAACACCCCTCATAGAGACTTGGGGTAAAATATTCAGTTTTGGTGAAAATCTGGACAGTTAAACTTCATCCTTTTCCAAATGACTCAACGTCTTTTCAAAAAAATCTGTGACGTCGAGTCGTCGACGTGCACGGCCGTTCCAAAATTGTCCGATCAGCCGTTAGCCGAAGGTTGCATGGAGTTTGGCCGTTTAACCAATCAGCGCGCTCCGCTGGTCTTGCAACGGTACACATAACCGCGATTCGCAATTTGAGCAAAATTTAAACTCACAGAAAGAACAACATTCTGGTAACATGTCGTTATTAGTTTTTCTCATAAAACAACAAATTCATGACGTATAGAACTATAGATCTCAAACTTTCAACACACCATTTGTAAGTACTAAAACTACTGTTTGGTATTGATAATGAAGGGAAGTAATGGACTTGCACATCCCTGACACAATCTTTAATGATCATTTTGAACTACAATTTTTTAAGGGCTTCAAGTATAGACCTTGTCAGAGACACTGGTAGCATGGGGAATCATGTAGTTCAGATTGTTTTGAACTATAAACATTATTATTTGATGCTTTTGAAGATAGAGACACTATTTGTAGGAGCCAATTTAGTGATGGAGCTGAAGCACTTGGTCACGTATGGATAACACATTGCTATGCATACAAAGAGTCAAGAGGCCTCTATGTATAATTTAAATGCAAATTAATGCATAATTTCCCTCCCTCAAGGTGTTCTCCAGTCAATGACCCACTACAATTACCTAAAAGCATGCTAATAGATATGCACTCACACACACACTCACACTCATAAACACAAACACACACACACATACACAGTACACAAAGGATCACATTGATCTATGCACCCACTGGACCACGGGCCCCGTTTCATAATACTTCACAATATATTACTTTGCCATTCTACTGCAATTATTGTAAAAATCCAAGGCTCTGATTGGCTGTGAAGCACTGTTGCCATGGTAGTTGCCAGTATAATGGAAAGTTGACATCATGCCAACTTTTATGAAACAGTGCCCAGATGTCTGATGAGGTCAAATGTCAAAGGCAATGTACAGTCCTCAAGTTGGCCTGAAATCCCACTTTACATTTGTTCACTTTCCAACCATTGACCACTTTCATTCCAGTTCAATAACCCTTTGCACAAAGAAATGGAGTTTTTCTGACCACCAATGTATTATTTACAGAGTATTTAATTTTTAATAATGGGTAAACTTTGTTTCTTTTAGGGGTGGGGGGGGGGCAGGGTGGTGTAACCACTTGACAGGCCCCTGGGAGGCTGGGAGGTGGAACATGTCTTTGGGAAAAATGTGGACTTTTTGAAAAAAATTGGGGGAGGGGACTGGGGGTTGTCGATTTCCCCCCCCCCCCCCCCCCCCCCCAGCATACACCCATGGGAGCACTCTGGATTTTGATGGGAGTACAGGCAGTGCACACTCCTAATAACTCATGTTCAGTGAGAAGTCTGGTTACGTACAGTAGGATGGTCTTGTTTGTGGTTCAAAGTTATGAGGATATCAGTAACAAATGAAAAACAAAAACTAACAATAGGTATACAGAAAATGAGAAAACCATTACTATCAGTGGTATTGGCTCCCAATTTGGGATGTGATAACTACCCTCTTCAGTGGGTCAATTAATATTTTGGAGAGAAGGGGGATAACGTAAGAAAATGACAACATTTTTGGTATGCAAAAATGAAAATTATGCAAGTACAGTGTAGTATTTTTGTTTATAATGTGAAGTTGAATGGTTTTATAGTGCCTTGCACTGCTTTTTAAACATACCAGTATTTATGCATTATGTTTTATGAGTATTTTAAGTTGTCAAAATTACTGGGGTGGGGACAAAAAGATATGTTTGCCTCCCTCCCCCCCCCATATATTTATAAAGACTCCCTTACCCCACCTCTCCCCCCATCAACACTTCTGCCCCCCTTCCAATTTAGCCAATAAAACTATTCTGAATTACAAGATACCAGGGATGTAGTCGAGGCCGGCCTCGAGGCCGGATTTTGCCGGCCTTGGCCTTGGCCTCGGACCGAGTCACGTGTACAAAGTCTATGGGAACAATATTTTTCCAGCGGCCTCGTGACTCGGAATGGCCGGCCTCGACTACATCCCTGCAAGATACACTGCGATGCCAGCAGATGATCACATTGACTTGTGAAATGCATACATACATGTACTTTCCAAACGTCGCCTGACCTACTTTCAAACAGTGATATTCATCTCCGACCTTATTTTTCCCCAACACATATATTTTATTCTAATTGTACACATACCACAAACCTGTCCAAGCATCTCCATCATATGCACGACATTTTGTTGTGTGGATTTTCAATGGAACCCCTTTTTTCCAGGATTAATACAGCAAATTTAAAGCACGTTTCAGAAAACCAATTCATTGAACCCACTTTTGCAGGGAACAATTTGACGGTCACTCCTCGCAACAATGGGAAATGCTATAAGCGATGTTTTCTTACCTAATCAATGCAATTAACTCCCCACAATAGATTTTCCCGGCCAGAAAGCCCCCCAGCTCCCCACAGCAAATTGGGATGCCTTCCCCTAGCTTCTAGCAAAAATTTCAATTAGGATTTTGCAAGCACTTGTCCCGAGTGGGCCAGGGTAGACTTCAATAGCTAAAGCATTGAATTGCAGTGGTAGTGTGGCCATGGAGGTACATACGTACAATGGTGCTGTATGTGTAAATAGCCCTACACTGCAGGCATCACCAGAAGGGAGCAATGGCAATTATCCTCCCTCCCCCCCCCCCTCCTCCCCACACACACACTCACACACCAATGTTTAGCTAGTTTTCCTACAGTTGACAATTTGATGACCAGTGCACTGAAATTAGTGTGACCCTAAACAAAATATATGACTGTTCCAACAGCATGCAATCCCAGTGGGGCCACTGTCATTACCATGCGAGTGTGAAAAAACATGTAAAAAGGGTTGTTTTTCACGGTCTGGCGATGTATGCGCATACAGTGAAAAGGGTATCAAAATCGCCAAAATCAGGAAAAAAGGGTATACTTTTGACAGAGCGTTTACTTTAAAAGGGTATCTTTTCAGACTCTAAATGTTTAGGGTATTCAACAGAAGGTTCACTTTAAAAGGGTATCTTTTCAGACTCGAATACTTGTTTAGGGTATTCTGAGATCTACAGCTAATTACTCATTTAGGGTTGCATTTTGAAAGTCCATACACGCGCATGGTGTACACCTTGTAATGATAGTTGCCCTACCCCCCTACCCCCCCCCCCCCGCAGGTAATGTACACGTATGTACTCATACATGTACAATGAACCAGTGAGCACAAGATAGCAGTGTATTTTAAGACATACAATTTTCAAATTTTCCCTATAACCATCCCACAACTGGCCCCATCCGTTCTTAATTACTAAAACATGAGCAGATTTTTGCAGTTCTGTAGTAATCGTATATTGTTTGATTGTGCGTGCACACTCTGTATGCTTCTGTGCACAGCAGCCCCCCCCCCCCCAATACCAAAAAGCAGGCTACTCCACCACTGCCTCGGTTATGATAGACTTGAACTGGCTACGAAAATATTGGTCTGGGATTTAGAATCATTTGTGTGTCCAACAGCCACAAGATGTCAATCAGGCTTCATTGAGCTAATTCTATTTCAAAGTAAACGTCTAGTTTTGCTGGGAGGTATTGACCGAGTATTCCACTTGCACAAACTTTGGTAACCACAAAGCCTAGATTTCTGTCGATATATAAATTTCTTTCTTTTTTCATTTTCAATTGAAAGTTCCCAGGTGCACATGTGCAGTACTGTGTGTATTGGTTTTACCCTTATCATTCAGAAACATAGTTCTAAATTTCAAATTAAGTTTTATTTTTTATTTTCATTGAAATCATCCAAAAATACACTTGTCTATTACCTGTTAATACAGTAGTATGCACATTCAGAAACATCACTGTGCTTTATCAAAAAGCATGCTACTTCACACGACACAATATAATCTCACAAAATGAGACCAAAAGAAAGTAATTCAAAATGAAGTGTCGGGCACATAAAACATTAAATCGAATACCATGAGAAAAAGGTCTTCGCAGACAATTGAAATTGTAGTGAAGAATAGCCGATTTCTGACTTCACTGTCAATGAACCGTGCACTGGATAGATTGTGCAGCTGCGACCAAGGAGGTACTGCTGCGACACACTTGTACACATGCCCTCAAGGCGCAATATCCAGTGAATGAAAGTTCACATAAGCTCCACATCCGATCAAAATTTGGAGGTAAGCCATTCACACGAGGAAAACACAACAAGATTTCTAGGGATAATCATAATTTGAAAACACCTCTGGAGCATGATTTGAATTTCTCGATTGGCTTTGCAATAGCAGTTCAACCAGCAGTTACATGTAGCTTTCACACAGGGGAAACTGTAATTAGACTAATGAGCAATAGCATTCACATTTGTCATCGCGTTTTGGATGCTGTATGTAAATTGTAATGCATTCCCCATCTTCACAAGGTTTAATTTTAATACTTCCTTGCCCTATCCCACTCCCTCCCCCCTATACAATCAGAAATGCTTGGCAGCTATTCTTATGTTGTTCTAGTAGGCTGACAGATAATGTAACCTTGATGTACAACTGTCAAGTGGCTTATTGGAAGAATGTAAACAAAAGACAATATCTTCAAGTGGAGACCATATACCACTTGTGTAAATTTGCTCAGTTTGTGGGTACAAGATTGCTGCAGTGATAAATGTGAGCTATGATACTAGCAGGACCGAGAAAAGAGAGCCCTGATACTAATGTGTATTAAAGCGTTTGTGTGTATGTACATATAGGTGAATACATGAATGTAGTTCTACATGCAAGTCTCTTTTCTACATGTACATGTACATGTACATGTATCCATAGTAAATATAATCGATCACTCATGAAGAAAATATTCACTCACTGTATATTTTACAAAAACTAAAATCCACAATTATTATGTTTCCTTGCAATATTCCATGAAAAAAGGTGGGTAGTACAAATTCTCAACTCTTGTGATGCTTGTGAAACACTTTGAATGTAATTGGTGATCCGCGTAACCGCGGATCACCATAGATTTCGTCAGAATTTTTTCTTCTTCTTTATTCCTGTTTCTTTCTGGTCACTTTTTGTTCCGTCGATAAACTCAAGAACGATAGTGTCATAATCAATCTCTTAACTTAACATACTTATGCTTCATGTTATACCTAGGCATGGTAACCCGCGTCAATGTGATAGAGCATTTGTGACGTCATTTATGACGTCAAAAGCCAAAATTAGACTCTAAACCTACATTTGCGATAATCTTCAAGCCTGAGCGGGGACTAAATAAACAAATTTATGGCAAAGGTCAAGCTCGAGGTCACGACGCCCACTTTTGGACCAGTGCCTCGCCGTGCGTGTGCGCGTCACGACGGGCGTTTTAAAAATGCAAAAAATGCTCAAATCACATTCTTATTAGACAGATGTATACGTTTCAGCGTCATTTCGAGCATTTTATGCATGGCGCGCTGGTACGCGCGCGTTCGCGCACCCTTCCCCACGAATAACGTCGTTTTTTCGGACGGATTGGGATTTCTGAGACTGAACTTCTACAGGCAATTAGACCCTTTCCCGGCCACCTGGACCTAAAATATCGCTTACAGGTCCAAAACCGTAATATGCCGCGCGATTGCGTGCGTAGTGAATGGCGGCATTTTTAAATCACTCATAACTCTCTAGAATTAACGGTGAACCCCCACTTTTTATTGCTTATTCTGACAGAGTATGATGCGTAGATAGCATTTCAGGCATCGCTTTCTATGCCAAAGTGTTGTGACGTCATCTATGACGTCATAAAGAAAAATTGTATTTCGGACATATCTCATGACTGGAGTCGAGTAACATCACCAAACCTGGTACATAGTAACTTCAGGTCAAAGGTCATCATGCGTGCTTATCATACGCGTGCGGGCGTCACGACGAACGCGTACACGTACGTTTAACATTAAGTCATAAATCAGTCAATTTTTCTCTAGAATAAACGGTGACCCCTACATTGTATTGCTCATTCTGATAGCCTATGATCCGTAGATAACAGTTCAGGCACTACTTTGCATGCAGAATACTTGTGGCGTCATCTATGACGTCACAAAGAAAAATCGTTTTTCGCGCATATCTCATGAATGGGGTGGATTAAGATAACAAAACCTGGTACACAGTAGCTTCAGATCAAAAGTTATTACTGGTGCAAATCATAACCATCCGCGCGTCGCGACGAACGCGTACGTGCTCGTCGAATTTTCAATTAATGTAGATAGACAATTTCAAGTGATGAGGGACATAATTCATCATGCAATGGTGATTGATATGCATTGTTTGTCACATTTTATTTAAATTTAATGATCGGAGCGGTTACGCGGATCACCAATTCGTCTTAGTGACGAATTAACATCTAGTTGTACAATTGAAATTGACAATGATATACATATTGTCTTTCCCTTGATCTAAAGGGGTCAGAAAATTATCATTAACCAATTGGAGACTATGAACTAGATATCTTGGGCTGGGGTCTATCATCTATGGAGAACACATGTTATATTGGAATTGAATCATCTCCAATGGGTTAATACCGCTGATAATGTGTGTGGAATGACCACACAAAAGCTGTGTGTGTCATTAAAGAATTAAAAAAAAACACTTGTGGGAGAGGGAGTTAAAAATTAATGTGGAGAGTAGACAGGTCAAAGGGAAAAGAACTATTTCTCCATTTTAATTAATTAATTTGACTGAAGCATTCATTGTTTAAGGTTTATATTGTGAAAGTGTCATAAATACATTAAATATCGCCTCAACAAAAAAATATTTTTTTGCCCGCCCAGTTGGGCACTTGAATTGTAGATTCAAGTGCCTGACAGCAAAATCCAAATGCCCGAATTTCGCCACCATACTATTATATCCCAGTGAGAAAATTCAATAGCAAAGCCAACACATATGCAGCCAGATGTTTACGGTAAGGGATCATTGGAAGAGGAGTGGTGTTGGCTGGTTGTGAGCCGGCGTGCCACTGGGGCAAGTATAGCCTACACATATATATCGAACTGTACCATACCTGTGCTATGCGCACACCCGAACATATCGAGAGCAATTTGCATACATGCTGGCATTAACCATTTTGCAGTCGAAGCGTCGCAAGAGAGAAGATATCGTCCGGACGTACGCAAAAATATCTTTGCAATTGCTTGATGAATTGTCAACTGCATTTTGTGACAATCGATCTAGGAGCAAGTTGTTTTTGTCCATTGATCATTGCAAAAAAAGGGGCAGGTTCTTTATTTTCTTTGTGCCTGACCACGATTTTCAGGTGCCTTGGGCACTCGGGCACCTGGGTTTGTTGAGCCCTGCCTTCAGTAAGTGTTAGTCATAAAATATTTTAGAAATAATGTAACTGTAACAAGTGAATTTAGTGTATAAGTTGTATGGTTTCTTTTATCTCGGATAACCTTTTCTACCAAATATAATATAACAATTGTTGTACAGTCATGAGTGAATCAGAATAAGACAAACTGTCCATTCCTCACACTGTAGATGCTACCAAGAAAACTGTGATATTTCTCTAAATTGGATTTTAAAAAGGGCATACACTGTATATGTTGTGTTGGAACAGTTGTGGTTCTCAGGTAATGCAAAAATAGATGTTTATAAAAGACAAAATTGCATGCCATTACATGCTTGTAAGATTAAACTACAGAAATAACTATTCCATGATAATGCACCTACACTTTATTATCTACCAAGAATGCTTACCCAATTTGGGACAAACAAGCTCAAATTAAATATGATAATACAATTTGTAAACAATACACATTAACTATACATCAAGCAATATTCTTGGGAGATCTCATAAATGAAACTCATTTTTCATTACTAAAAGTAATTTTCTTGGCAGACATTCCATATCACAAAGATATGCTCCTACATTTGTACGTCAAGATATACCCAGCCAGGGCAAGTTTGAATTAAGTTAATGCACCGAGTTCCTATATTCGCAAGGCGGGGAGTAAATTAAATTTGACGTCTGATCGAAGTTGGAGTGCCAGCGAATGTGCGCTCCAAATTACCCTTATCAGACAACAGTGTGGTGGAATGCAAACAGAGTGTAATGAAGAACCCTGTGGTTGCTGCACGCGTCATTCAGGGTCCATTTCACGATACCAAAGACGTAAACAATGGAATGCAGTGTTCATTTCAAGATACCGAAGATCTGTGAAGGATGGAATGCCCTGGAGAAGATCTCTCATGACAATGTGTGTGATATCTATATTTTTGTGAGTGGTATTAAAATATCTTTGCTCATTTTCCACTATGAATATCCTGAGCCAAGAAACAAATTCATTGGTATGAACAAAAGAAATACATTTTTCTTTTTCTTTATATTTTTTTTCATACCATTGCATTAAAGGCATCATATAACAATGTTTCCAGTTTAAAAAATCTGAGCTACATGATTCTTCATGCTACCAGTGTCTTTGATAAGGTCTAAAAATGAAGCCCTGAAAAATTGTAGTTCAAAACGATGGATTTAAACAGTGAAAATCATTGACCGACCATTTCAGTTTCCCCCCATAGACCGCTGTGTGGCAGAATCTTCTACATTATCAGCTGAGATTCTACTCATCTGCCGATTTTTATCTGTACATATTTTACGAGTGACTGCATAACTGTTTAAAGTTTTGTGTTCTATGGTGTTTATTTGTCCATCCAAACACTGTCAGATATGTCAGATACAGATAGCACAGTTTGACAATTTTTTTAAATTGGGCTTCCACACTGTTATATAGTGTCTTTAACATTTTAAGGACTTTTGTAAGGGGCCAAACAAGACTGTGTTTTACTTTGTAATTTTCATTTGGCCTACATGTATACATGTATGTATTATTCATTTAATTCTAATTGTACATAATGAATTGAATTTAACTGAACAAAACATGAACATGTTTTTCTAAAACAAAAATCTTCATCCACATGTTAATCATTTCCAGCTCCAACCGCCATCCCACAATACTTTGCAGTGTTTTATATTTTCACAGATTTTGGGACTGAACAACTGAGAAAATATTCACTTCGAGGTATACCTGTATAAAGTGAATGAAGATGCCATAAAATCGTGAAAACAAACTGTTGTGAGTTGTGACTCCCTGTTTTGAAGCAAAATTGCAAAAATGTTCATGCTTAATCTATTGTGTATTCAGTACATGATCCATCTTACCTGCAAAAAATTGAATAAGCCCACACACTTTCCCCACTTTTCTCGTGACTAAGTCCCTCATACAGCATGCGAGTAATGACGTGATCGCCACAAACATTGATGCGATGCAGGCCAGCCCAATCACTATCGTACAGATCTTCCACGTGAGGGTGGGAATGTCCGCAAACGTTGTGTAGTGCCCGCACTCCAGGATGTAGCTGGTAGGCGACGTCGGGTAGTTGCACCGCCGAAAGACGCCAAAATGCACCGGTACCGAGTGATTGAGCATATGACCTCGCATCCAGTAAGGCATGAAGAGACCGATGGAGGACGCCATCGTGGACAGGATGGAGATAATTGACCAGAGGACGCCCACGGCGGTCAGTCCGATGGAGATGGTCATGTTGGTCTGGGAGGCGCACGTCGCGATGCGGTCCCGACTGGCAAGGCTCCCGGCACCGGCCGCACCACAACGGTGGCTGGAGGAGAGACTTGTCGCTGAGCGCTTGATGTACGTGCCCGGGCCCAAGGTCCTGTATTTATGCAGAAATGAGCAATTGGAAAAAAATAACAATGACTAAGTTTACTCACAAATACTACAAGAAACAAAATTGAGATACATTATGATGAAATCATGTTGAAAATGATTACTCAGATTACATAAAACTTACCTGTGAAACTTGACTATAGTGGCTGGTCAGGGAAACAAAAATGTGGCCTTTATAGACAGTTTTGTTTGAAGACGTATATCTCCAGGGAATTCATTTCAGTGGCCACTATACATGTAGGAAGGTTGGCTGCTACAGAGAGGTAGCCATTACAGACAGGTTTGAATAATACACTGAATATTACAGGTGTTTTACAGTACATGTTATTGGTGTAGTCACACGAGTCAAAAGAAAAGAATAACACAATATTATCTACTCAACAATAATTCATGGGATAAAAGTTGTGTAATACATGTATATATGGTACACCCTTCTGTATGTGGGAGTAATCACACACCCTGGGATACAAGCCAAGACTAGTAATCCTACAGATCAACATGCAAGTATGATGACAATTTTTCCCCTATATTTTTTTTCTTTCAATTCTAGCAAAAATACTCGACACCTCGTCGCCAACCCTCCACAGGGAAAGGATGTTCATTTCCTTGGCTATGGGACACCCACAGTGCTCAAATTGGGCAGCCAGTTGACAGACTACCAAAAACTTAATTTACAGAAAAATAATTTGATCCATATGGGTATCATAATCCTCAATGTACCCCTGTCCCACAAACACGACACATTTTATGTTCATTTAATCACTCCCCCCCCCCCACCACAAAAAAATAAATAAATGGTGGTAGACAAATGACGACACCAACATACAGGGGGTCGGCATGGAGGAGTCTTTCCTCTAAACGTGAATCCCAATATGAGACTGCAGTGCATATTTCTACCAAATATGCTGCTCCTGTTTTCTACAGGAAAAAGAACAAGAAATTGAAACCAGACTATCCAGAGGACTCAATTTAATGTCAACTAATATTGCCTGACACTAATCAAAAGTCTCATTACTATTTTGAAGCAAATCATACACACACTTTTATACACAGTATAAACTATAATTTTCCCTCCCTGACTGCTGAGTATTTCTAACCAACATTTAAATGTACATGTACAGTACCACCCAAGTTTCTTGCAGTGTAACTCTGTACACTTCTGCAATCTACACTGTCGTAGAAATGCCAAGAATTCTGGGGTGTTTTTCCAAGAGCAACTCGATCGTCAGTAGGGAAATCAAAGTATTTTGCCATGTACAGTTTTTCCATCACAAACTTCACTTTTATAGAAATGCTCAGTATTTTTCTTTCTTTTTTTCTCTCTTGAACACCAAACCTGTTTTTCTAGATTGGTTATGCTGCTGCATTAAATACTACTGTTTCGGGCAGAAATGTTCTGCATGTTATTCTTCACACATGTTCAATATTTTTTTAACCTAGAAACAAGAAAATTATTCCATTGTTGCACAAGTAGTAGAGTAATTTCTAGAAATAAAACATGTTTTACTGTGACTGTGGTCAACAGTTTGATGGTGTATAGAGAAATGTTGACACCTACCCCCCCCCCCAAAAAAGGAAAACATTCCTAACTCAATGGAAAATGTGTTTTAAAAAAATTTAAGCTTATACACAGAAAATCCCTTGTTTTTTCTTTCCTTTCTTTTTTACTTTACACCATCCTCCATACTAGACTGCATATGTAAAAACCTTGCAATGTACCTTCATCACTTTGGTCACATTGCAAGGGATGGAGACATCAGAAAACGTTTATACGTTAGAAAAGTAAATGAGAGAAAGAAACAGGGGAAGTAGACAAATGCCCAGATGGACAGATGGTGTTGCTTCTGTTATTCAAAAGCTCTCGAATGTGTCTTCATCAAAAAGGTTGGCAGTACAGTACTCAGTCATGAGTAGAAAATCCAAAACAACAACAAAGTGAAAACATCTTGGCTAGTCCAAAACAAAATCAAATGAAATTACATTTTAAAGTCAAATTACTCAAGTATATGCAAGTACTTTCAGAAATGAAGATTAAATGGATCAGCCATCAAAACAAAGATAAATGTACAGTACAGTGTAGATTATTGGCTATAAACTTGCTAGTTATGGTACATCCCAACATTTTGTCTACACATCAAGCACTATAGCATCCCATTAACAATAGGTGGGTAAGTGAATCACATTAAAAATTCACCTCAGAAAGCTATTAACTAAACCACATGTCAATATACTCATTGTTGTCAGGTGCTAAGAGCATTCCACACAAGTACTGTCATAACAAAACTTCTTATTACACCACATTAGAGTCAATAACAAGACAAGGAACACATTGTTTAATTTCAATGCATGAAACCCAACTGTGAAGTACACATTATTGAACTATTGATCCATGCATTGTATACCTCCAAGGTTAGGATTGATTTTCTGCTAATTATCTCTGGACAATTCTGCATCCAATGGCAGGAACTGCTACCCCAGAAAATTTGCAGGCATGTTGCATTCACACAGTTACAGTAATTTCCCATTCAGGTACATGTAGTTTAATTTCATAATTATACCAGTATCTCTTTCTACTTTGGAATAGATTAAGAAACACAAATACATGGCAAAACAAGAAAATATACAGATAGTACCAAAAAAAAAATACATGGGAGCAGAAAGTCCAAAACAGCCACCGTGAAATCTGACAAATTTCAGCTTATCAAACTGTTCACGGAGTACATGTACTTTATTTCAAAAGAGCCATCACTCATTCATTTGGGATCATTCTGCTGTCACAATCACTTACGGTACTTGTATGAATTGTGTATGCTTTGACATACATGTACATGTACCTTTGAGGCTTTCATCCCGGTCGACTGTATGAAGATCGGTGAAAATCTCCTACTTAAACTACATTTCAAAGTCAGTGTTTGTAAGAGTAAAGCTTGATTGTGCATGACTATTAGTTCATGACTTCATGTATTATGTAAGATCATTCCCAACTGTCAAATACATGTAAACTTGGTCTGTCAAGTTCCCTAGCAACCCCTAAACTTGAAGTTGAAGATAATAATTACAGACATTTTAAAATCACAAAACAAATGTATGGTCATAATTTCACAATCATTAGGCCTACATTCAACAACTAATTTACATTTATATAGTGTTGGGTCTAAAGTCAAAACAAATGTATTCAGATTATAGGATATTTTTACAGGGGTGAGGGTGTAGATTACTAAGTATTTTTTGCTTTATAATTTTATTGATGAATCTTTTCTCACTACTGTGCATAATTGTATGCAGGCCTGTCAACCCTCCCACTTTTGGCGGGAGTCTCCCACCAATCTCCCGCTTTAGGAAAAAACCTCCTGCCAGTGCCAGAGAGTTTGTCTAGTAATTTTGCAGGTGAAAAAAATGGTTTTGGCCATCGTCGGCCCCCTGACCCCCGCTTGTCAGAAGTTGTTTGGCTAGTACTAATTTGGCAGGTAAAAATATTATTTGGCAGGCAAAAGTGAATCTCCCTCCAAGTCATTTCCCAAATTTTACAGCCCTGCTACACTATATACAGTGTACTGAAGTTGTACAATATATGCTCTAAATAGCTAGGGCCAGTAGTTAAGGGTGGAAAAAAAATTGTATTATCCATTATTCATTGTACTCAATGGCAGGACTATATTACATTGAGCTAAAGTTAGAGATGTTTGTTTGGCATGTACTAATCCATCATGTTTACCAGTGACCAAAAATTATTTTCATGTGCAACTACAACAGGGCTCGACAAACATGGGTGCCTGAGTGCCTGGGGCACCTGAAAATCTTGGTGGGGCACTCAGAAATAAAGAGCAACTGCCCAATCGGGCATTGCCTTTTTTCTGTTAAATTTAACCTTTAGTACCAAGAAGACAATTAACAATTAGATAATTTCTCTTGTCCAAGAATTTGGGCATTTACATTTTGCTGTCGGGCACTTGAATCTAGAAATTAAGTGTCGAGTGGGCAAGCAAAATAATATGTTTGTCGAGGCCTGATGATTCTAGCTTGATGTCTAAATAAAGCACTGCAAGGTAGTGTAAAAATACCTACTGTACACTTCTTTAGAAAATAACCTAGATTTGCAGTTTGCACAGACTGACTGAGGAACAACCACAACCCAAAACATGTTAATCCTTTCCGAATTCCCAGCTTCAATCCTCCTTGATTCTCTAGATGCATCAGTGCGTGCAGCACGTCAATTTGATTTACTCGACTCAGGGGGCCCCTTGTGTTACATGCAGGATTTAGCAGGGTGGTGCAAGTGTAACTGGTTGGAACGAGAGATTACGTCAAGTTGAGTGGAGTTCAGTAAGGAGCTCTTCAGTTTAAAGGTAGTAAGGTAACCTCCACTCAGGCATTGAATTACAATCTTTTACAAGATCCATACACATGATATTACATACATTACATATACATGTATATCGCTACATGTACATATTTGCTATCGTGTATCATTTTTCTATGATACACACTTAACAAACATTTTTTTCCCTTTTAATTTAGAACCACACACATTCATGTCCTCATACATATAGGCTCATACTGCCGCACGTTTTTATTTTGGTTCCTTTGAAATAGCTTACGAACAAGATTATGACAAAATATCACCACAAATTGCATTTCACAGAATTAATCATTTCACAAGGAAGAAATTCAATCAGCATGTGCAGTGCAAGAGGAAATGATTATGATAATTCCAATTTCCCTGCTTTGCAGCAGAAAATTTCTTAAAAGGTCAAGCGAATACAACTCTATCATACCTTAATTTAAAAATTATTTGACTGATGAGAGTGTATCAGTGTTTCTTGACAAGGTTATTAGACTGCTAGTAGTTGCACTATTCAGTAGAACAAGAAGAAACTCAAGAAGGAATTTCATCGGTTAATGGAATTCATTACCAATTTATTTGCCAAACACCGGTAAAATTCTTAAAGAAGAAATTTCACATTTTATTCATAAACATACAGTTCATGTAGTCATGTACAGTATGTATGGGCATGGATTCATAATGCAACTTCATACAGAGACAAACATATGGAAATATAAGGGCAATTCCACACGAAACAGGACACTACAGTGAAAATTTTAAAATGAAAAGTGCTTGCTCTTTCATA
>JZLH01S0092619.1:0-14552 GCA_001188425.1 Eucidaris tribuloides | reverse complement strand
TCGTATCAATGATTCTTTTTTTCTTTCCTCAATTTTTTTTCCTGTTGTTTTTTTGTTCTTTATTTTTGTCATCATGTGAGGGGACAGGGAAGGGGAGGGAGAGAGGGAGAGGTGAACGAACTTCAACTCCCCTCCCTTTGGTGTCGAAAATTATATTGGTACTTTTTATGTTTTCGCCCTCCTAAAGCAACAGTTATGCTGTTGGAGGCACATGTTTGCCCCAAAATGCCAGTTTTGCCTATTTTTCTTTTTGCTTTATTTTTTTTATTTTGGCTCTTCAGATTTATGGTACCATAAAATGAGGATTTTAACACCAATGGGATTCCCCAACTTGTACTGTACCCGATGGTCTTGACTTCCTTTAATTTGTTTTAACTTATGCTGTTTTTACTTTTTAATAATATTTTTATATGTATGTGTATTATTGACTTATTTTATTATTCATTTATAGTAGTAGTAGTAGAGTACATGTAGTAGTTAGTAGTAGTAGTAGTAGTAGTAGTAGTAGTAGTAGTAGTAGTAGTAGTAGAAGCAGAAGTAGTAGTAGACTAGTAGCAATAGTAGTAGTAGTAGTAGTAGTAATAGTAGTAGTAGTTAGTAGTACCAGTAGTAGTTGTACATGTAGTAGTAAATGTTGAGACCAAAACAAAGATAAAATGCTAATATTACATGTACAGTATACACCTGCACATGCACATAGTTTTCGCTCCCTTCCTGTTAATGTAGTCACTAATCAATCATGAATACTTCAAACATTTGCGGAAAGATTTTTGAGTTCGAATGTCTTCTCTGTGCATAAATAAATAATGGACGTTACATGAAATCTCAACGGAAATGCATAATTCATCATAGTTCTATCGATATACAAAATTACTTCCTCAAGAGTGGATGTATATAAGTTGACGTGTTGATTTTTGTCTTTTATGTGTGCTTGTGTGTCTGTGAAAGGGTTTTAGATGCAAGTACATCGTGGGGGTAATAATGGACTGGACCACACGATCAAAACGCTACATTACATTCGGATAAAAGGTGTCCCTCGTGGTCTCCATGGCGATTCTCGGAGAATGAAACGCTTCCGTTATGGAGATGTCTGCTGGAGCGGGTGACCTATCGACGAGCTCTCAAGTGACGTTTTATTCCAAATACCAAAGGTCGCCAAAAGTATCGCGTCTTTCCTGGATCTCTAGTTTTTTTTTTCCCCGCGCTCGGTTTTCTCTCCGTCAGTCACTCTCATTATAACGTAAGATAGAGACTGATATACACACACACACACACACACACACACACAGTGTACTCTTTCACTCTTTCTGTTACACACACACATAGCCACACATACATCACACACACACACACAGTGTACTCTTTCACTCTTTCTGTTACACACACATAGCCACACATACATCCACACACACAGACATGCACACATATACACAGACACATACACAGACATACACACATATAAATACACACACACACACAAACCAACACACACACACAAACATACAAGTTTTTGTCTTGTGTCATTTTCACAACAGCATATACAGACTGACACACACACACACACACACATACACACACACACACACAATCATGCACTCACACTCATACACACTCACACATACACCACTCATACATACGAACAGACATACACATACACCAATACACACATACATATATATACACACATACTTTAAACACACGTACAAATATATCTTTCTCTCTTACACACAAAATTACAGACATACTGACAACAAAAATACATGCACACAAAACACATACAGCAGTCAGTACATCCTTCACTCATACACAAATATACACACACAAATACAGATACAAAGACAGACAGACAAACAGACACACACACACACCACTCACGCCATCCACACATCCACCTTGGGGCAAAAATGTCGTCAATAGCCTGAGCGGCATGTGTGAGCGCAAAATTGACGATGGCGGTATCATGTTTACATTTGAACGCTGCATGGCAGAAATTGACCAGAGAGAGAAAATCTTCAGCAATGCGACGGCAGTATGTACATCTCATGTGTCTTGTACCTCGCTGAAAGCCTGTCACACACGACAATACATGTGAACATTGAACAGACATAATTTACCATGCTGAAGTGAAGCATTCATAGGGTATTTGAAAGACGCTGGATATATTTTGTGAGGGGAAAATATATAGCAGTCACTGACACATTTGAATAAGTACATCTGTGAAATATACATGTATTAGGAAATGTACATTTTCAGTATCTAAACAAGTCTGTATGTACACATACTGTATTCTGCAAAGGTTGTTATATTAATCGAAAAGGGTGTAATATACTCATTATGTTTTAATAATCTAGTTTATTAACATACGTAATTTCTAATGCAAACCCCTTTTTCAGTTACTAACAATATGGGAGCTGCACAACATACATGTAGTTATGCAAGCTGGATTCCATTTTATTGAAATGTACTCATTATTAACAGATGTATGAAAAAGACCCCTGCCCACCGCCAGAAGAAAATTCATAAATTTGGATTGATTAGTAAAATTGGGGAAAAACTGCAGTATGACACTGATATACTAGTAGGACATCTGAGCGTATGTTTCTTCACTGGTACTGAGTACTGAATAACTATTTGTTGTATAACTCAGAGAAATCACACAAGTCTAGAATGCTATTCTTAGGGAATACATTTTGATTGTACAGTATGTTTCCTCATTTGTACTGACAAACTACAACTATTAGTTGCATACATCAGAGACATCAAACTAGTCGGAAAAGACGCAAATCCAGGCGATATCAAAACATTATGTGAATAGATCTGTATTCAACTCGATTGAAAGTCCAATATATGATGTGTACTTCATTGAAGAATGTGTATATTCATTCTGAAAGGCCTATTTCAAGCAAATTATTCATTGCAGGATGCAGCCTTTGGCTGGAAGTCAGTGATGGTGAAATAATTCATGTTTTGAAAAAAAGTAATGAAATGCACTTGTATTTTTTTATCTATTTATTTTTTGGACAAATTCTTAGGTACAGAAAAAGATGTTGGAAAAGGGGATTTGTGCACCCACATATTTTGCCAATGAAGAGTATGAAAACTATGAGATGTATAGTTATAATAATCACAATATATTTTCGAAGTTATGAAATACAGATTTACATTTTTATATTGAATTCAGCTCCTGATAGAGATGAAATCACTTATGGTTGGTTGGTCAAACTGTTAAACTTGTGAAAAAAATATAATTTTCTGTTTTTCACTTTGTTTGCTTTGCTATACAAGATTTTTGCTCCCAAATCAAGATGCTCTAAAATGTCCTATTGAAAAAGTATGAAAATATATGTGTGTACATACATACAACACAATTTCTGAGGATTTTTTTTTTATAAATCTGAAAAATTGAATACTTCCAAGTTCACACAATATTTCTACATTTTGTAATGGTACAGCCCTAGCTATGCTAGTATGCAACTGAACTGGAATAGTTTCATTTTATATCTGGGGTACGGAACGATGATCCAACTTTGACCTACATGTCCATATCTTTCTTTTCTCACTCAAGCTACCTCATGAATGTCCTTATTTGCAAATCATTTCTCTTTCACTTCTCTTCTTATATCCCCTCGTATTTCTCAATTTGGTAATAGTACAGTCCTACTCTAGTAGCACACACTTGAACCTGGAATAGTTCATTACAGTTATGGGGGTTTTAGGGGACTGCGAGTCTTGACTAGGCATCACAGTTTGTTTTCCCCTACTTGCAGTGACCTTGTGAATGTCACAATTGTATCACTTCTTTGTCACTCCTCTTCATAAATGTTCAAATCCTCTCCAAATTTTTTCAAGTTGGCAATAGTACAGTCCTACTCTGGTAGCACACACTTGAACCTGGAATAGTTCATTACATTAATGGGGGTTCAAGGGGACTGTGAATTTTGGCTTGGCATCACAGCTTGTTTTTCCCGCTCGCAATTACCGCATGAATGTAATGTTTGTATCTCTTCTTTGAACACTTCTCTTCATAAATGTTCAAATCCCCTCCTAATTTCTCAATTTGGTAATAGTACAGTCCTATTCTGCTATTGAACCTGGAATAGTTCATTACAGTCATGGGGGTTCAAGGGGACAGTGACATCTGACTTGGCATCACAGTTTGTTTTTCCTACTTACAGTTACCTTGTGAATGTCACATTTCTTTTTCACTTCTCTACATAAACTTTGATGTCCCTCTTAATTTCTCAGATTGGTAATGGTACAGTCCTACTCAGCTAGCACGCACATGAACCTGGAATAGTTCATTACAGTCACGGGGGTTCAAGGGGACATTAACATCTGACTTGGCAGCACAGCCTAGTTTTCTTACTGGCAGCTCCCTCATGAATGGGGCACTAACCTTGAACAAATCTTGGCTCATGTTTCGAAAGGGGAGGGGACCAGAAAAGCTATAAAACAAAGGACAAAAAAAGGAAGAAAAGAAGGAAAAAAAATGATGAGGGGAAAAGAAGCCACGGGGAACCATGTAACCAGGAAACATGCGGCTGCAGATTGGTTAAGAGATTGGTAGGAAGTTGAATATCAGTGGTGCGTTGGAATAACGCTATGTTGCCGCAACAGTGACGTAGAGGATCCCCACTGACCTGGATGGCCAAGGCGTATCGTGACAACGTGGCAGAGTTGCTGACCGCATGACGGCTTAATCTTTACGTGAAGTTCGATCTGTGGTGCGGTCGGCATGCAACATCAGGAAATGACCCGCTCAACGTTAGAGTGGATTGGTCTTAATATTTTGTAGAATTGCAGCACGCAAAATAATGAAAAAGATTATTATTTTTTTTAATATGAAGAAAAAAGAACAGCCATGTGAAATGGCAAGATTGGCAGTAGTCTTCAATTTAGGACTCATTGCTCCCAGAATCAAGTACTGTAAAACCAGAAATTTTCGCGAGCATAAAACTTTCGCGAATTTCGCGAGTCAAGATTCGCTAAAATAAAATGCACGTGAAAGCTTGTGTATACTTTTTTTTAATGCCAGTACAAGACCGTGTATTATAGAAGTCAAATGACTCGCGAGATAGCGTGCGGTCACTTACAACAGTCGCAATGCACTTCTACATTTTGATAAAACAGATTTTCAGAGGCATTGAAACAAATATTTTCTATACATTGTTGTGATGATTAATAAAACACACAATTCCTTCTTCATACCAAATTTTGCATTTTTCATGGTCGAACATTCATGAAAGTTTCATGCACGCGAAATGGCCGTCGGCTTGTATTCGCGAAAGTTTCATGTCGCGAAAGTATAGTGTTTTACAGTATACTGTTTACAGTTTTGGAGCTCTGCGAACATTAAATAGTCATACATTTCTCTTTTTTGTACAGTTACTACAGCATGATGGTGAAAGTTAGGCACTGTGATCAATTTCTATCAGGGGTGGAGATTAATTCAATACTAGTAAATTAATGCTTGTTTTTCCTCAAGTAAGCAAATTCAAGACAAATTTATCCAGCCTGAAATATACACTCCAGCCAGTGTATACATTGGTCTTTGGACTTTTTCAATCATATCACTGCCCTTTAAAGTAATAGGCTAAAATTGTGGAGCTTCAAATTAAAAAATTGTCAAACTTCGCCATCAGAGCTACATAACAGTGTTTGAATGGACAAGTAAACACCCTAGAATACAAAAGTTTGGAAATTTATGCTGCCACTGGCAAGATATGAATGAATTAGTACTCGGGGCGAGTAACAAATAGCCGAAATCCACACACAGTAAGTCTATGGGAGGAAATGGGCAGGTGAATCCAGTCAACTTCCGATTTTCACTTTTTTAAGCACTAAATAATCATTTTGAAATACAATTTTTTTCAGGGCTTTATTTTAGATCTTATCAAAGAGTTTGGAGCATGGAGGATTATGAAGCTCACATTTTTTTTAACTGTGGTAAATGTTAGCCAGTGGCTTTAAGCAGTTGATGAAGGAGATTATTGATGTTTCTCGACCCCCGTAAAAGTAGAAAAAGATCAACATTAAAACTTCTTACAATGATTATTACACCAGGATAATACCACATAACCTTGAGCATTTCCGAAAACAACCCCTGATAATTAACATGCCATAACTACATTATACACACTGAGATTATAACCCCGGTTTATGGCGTCCAAGACTTATAAAAATTCACTTGTTTTGATCAAAGCGCCAGGCAGCACATGCATAACGCCCCAGGCTATGGTGGGAAGAAAACAGACAAAAGACAGACGTGTGCCCTGACGATTAATTACAGCCATGAATCTCGTTACAGTGCATTTAATTAATTAATCAGGGAGAGAGGGTGAAGAAAAATTCGAGATCTGGATTGACGTCATCCGAAATTCCAGGGCCAAACGATAATAACTCTACTGATGAGCCGCTAAGCGCTTCTTATTTGCCGAGAGATTTTCTCCACTGCGGAGTAAATTTCAGCAGTTCCAGCAAGAAAATTGCATGGCCGCGCCACGGCTCATAGAGACACACATTCTGTTATTTCATGTTAAAGGGGATGTCCAGCCTGATAGCCAATTGCTTTAAATAGAAGCAGAAAAATCAGGGAAACATCAGTGAACAATGAAGAAATTTCAGAAAATCATATTGTGCCAAAATTGTCTGAAATTTAATGTCTTAAAGGTACATGACATGATCGGGGGTAGTCCTCAACTTGAGGTAAAATTATTCAACAATCAGGTGAACTATCTAAGGATTTTACTGTGAAAATTTTGTAGTCACTTTCTGTTTGAAATAAGTTCCATCAATATGCCTTGTGACAGACAAATCTGTTACGTAGCTCTCCATGGGATTTATTTCTCTCGGGCCTTGAGAAAAATAAACTGCTGGTATATAATATTCATACTTGATTCTCCTTTAAAGTAAACAAATTCAAGACAAATCCTTCCAGCCAGGAGATACACTCTAGCGGGTGGATCTTTGGTATACATGTATCTTTCAACCAGTTTGCTCCAAGAGGCATTTTCTATTCTATTTTTCCTTATCTTGTCACACTGCCCTTTGAGGTAAAACTTCACCTTGTCTATCACAATTTATTTTTTCTTGCACCTGATCATAGGCTTGAATCTATCTTCAACACCATCACCACATGTGACACGAGACTCCAATCATGTGATGTCATAGCTCGTTTGGCGATTTTTCAATTAATCATCTCAACTCATAAAGTCAGACGCAGGTTAAAAAAAAAACATCACAGATCATTGTGTCAATGGGCCTCATGTGAAACATGACACTTATGTTTGACAGACGCCTTTGACGCTAAATAAAAGACTGTGGTCGCACACTGTAATTTTACGGGTCGCGCACGTGTAATTCTATCCGTCCGCACTAAAATATGCGGTAATTTTTTATTTCCCCCAAAATCTGAGCTTGATTGAAGGCTTCAGCCACTGTGGGGAGCTGTCATGAATGTCGGACTTGCATACATGTTTTGGTAGTTGGTATGGTACACTGGTACTGTACACAAGAACCATGGAGCCAAATGGGTGCACTTGTCTACATGCTTTAAAGATAGATTTCAGGATGTGCAAGTCCATCACTTTCCTTCATTATCAATACCAAACGGTAGTTCACTACTTACAAATGGTGTGTTGAAAGTTTGAGATCCATACATCACTAACTTGGCGTTTTATGAGAAAAACTAATGATGATATGCTACCAGAATATTGTTCTTTCTGTGAGTTTAAATTTTGTTCAAATTGTAGAACACGGTATGCATGACCAGCTGACGGGCAGTGGGCAACTTCATGTATGCACACTGCTATGGTTAATGGTTGAACTACGTGACCTTCGGCTAGCGGTGGATCAGACGATTTTCGAACAAACGGAACATGCTCATCACTTTTTGAAATTTGACCATCCAGATTTTCAACAAAACTATGCATTCTACCTAAAAGTTCTATGACAGGTATTTATTTATTACTAATCTTCACATTGCGAACGATTTGAGCTGATTTCATTTATTTTGCAGTTTTCTGACGTGCAAATCCCGAAATCTATCTTTAAAGCAAGGCTTGACTCCAGCACTTGCCCATTTGCCCATGGCAAATTAAAAAAAAAAATGCGGGGGTAGGCAAGAAATTGATCACAGTTAAAACGTTAAATATTTTGAGGAAAACATACCCACAAATCCCAAAACTGAACAAGATTGAGTGTGAAATTTATTCTACTTATTTTCTCTGTTTGGTTTGGAAGCTCAAGTTCAAAATATTAACAGTGTGTTTCAAGTCTACTGTCCCATTTCATGTGTAAGTGATGATCGCTTGTTCAAAAAATTTGTGGTAAAATTTTATGACTCGACAAATTCATAACTTGTTGCAACCCCAAAATTAGAATAACAAACTTCCAATGTCATTTGCAATCTGGTTAAAATTAGTGAGAAATAATGATTTTTCATGTCATTTATTATTTGGGTTTTTTTTCAGGCAAGTCAAGGTTTTTATAACTCCATGTTTTGATTACTTCAGTCTGATACGGCATAGTGATCAAGTACTGTCCTGGGCTGAAATTATCCATCTACCTGCACAAATATACAATGATACTCAATGTAGGTAAATGCACACTGTGAATAAAACTCGCTTTTGGTACTAGTAATTGGGCACAGTGGCATAGTAGGGTCATATTTTGGAGGAGGGGCTGGGGGGACCGGGGGGGGGGGGGGCGAGTGGAGACTGATCTATCTTGCCCACCTGGCTATATTAATATCTATGTCATACATCATGCATCCCTGGATGGAAAAGCTAATTAGAGCCTTTCTCCTCGTTAAGAATGAACCAAATTAATTAATGATTGAGGCTGTATAATCCACAGGACGACAATAAACGACCGGTATGCCGCTCTCGATGCTGGCAAATTACTCCACATGCACATTCTTCATTACATCACATGGTCAGTTACCGTGAAATATCAGGTACCTGGAAATGATGCATTAATACACAATTGCCTGGAAATTTAGATTTATTCTATGAACACCGAATAGCCGGGACTCTGACTGAACACTGACAATCACTCAGTTTTTAACATCATCAGTCCATATACCATAATGAGTATGTACATGTTCAGTATGCAGACCTGCCATTTTACTAGAGTTTTGTTTCACATTTGATGACATAAATGATACCCTGACTAAATAAAAATCCCCCATTTTGTTGAACTATTTAACTTTCAGCACTGTACCCTGAGTTACCAAACCGTCTAAAAGTTACATTTGTTTTGTACTTTTCAATATTTAACAACTCTTCTTGAGCAAAATGTTTTGTTGAGTATATATGCAAATTTTAATGCCTTAAAAATAATTGCCCTACCATCATGCACATGTATCCACTTGAATTTTTGTCAGTTTATCTCTGAACAGAAGAAATGGCATTTGCTATAAAACTATGCCCTTCACGTTGATATATATTTGTAACTGCCAAACAGGGCACTTATTACTTGCACAATTTTTTGAGACACACTTTATATTCAATACAGCAACTACAGGACTGTAAAGAAGGAATATAGCGCAATAGAAACGACATCCACCTATCAAAACAGCATATTTATGCAGATTCACTGAGTTAGCCTGGCACGGGGTGGGGGGGATAAAGTCGAAGCAATTTGGGACTGCCAATATGTTTCAGTTTAAACCCGCATGAGTGGTTAGCACAGATTAACGGAATACTTCCACAAGCCGTGCGAGATTTCCATCTCCGGCGCTAAATATACACCGGCTCTCACGTATGTAGGCGAAGTTGCGCCGAGAATCTAGCCCACCGGTACGCATAGGAAATGCACAGTGTACGTGTGCAAGAGTCGTGGGATTACTAAGCTTGAATGCATATAGGATGTATTGTTAATTCACCTTGGGTGAGGGAGGAAAAAATAATGTGTATGTATGCAATCCGACCAGCTTTCTACTGGCAGTTTTGTGGGCAAAAATTGTTTTGAATTCATTATAATGAAGATGAAGAAAGTGGTACTATAGACATACAGGCCTATGTATTATGCACCTGTGGACGTCTGTACTGTAAGATGCAATTCTTGATAAAAAATGTGGACAATGTGTACTAGATAACTAGTGTAGTACTATGTAGTACTAGTACTACATTTGAAATTTGTAGATGGAATGTGATGACAGACATCATTTTCACTATGCCTTCCATTCTCTGGAGTTTGAAATATTTTCTCGTCTAAAGCCAAGTGATGAGCCATTTCTACAATTGTTTCATAAAGACATTTTCAACAAGCTATCCGGTTGTCAAGAGCAACTTTTGATTGAAAGTTAAGCATAAAATTTGTTTACATTACGAAATTGAAATAACACACAGACTAGAAGAGCAAGCATGTGTGTCCAAGAAAATTACGGGCAAACATTTTTGCATATATTGTTCAATTAATGCTTCTCCGAATGAGTGGCAATATACGCAATAAAAATTCAAGTAACAACAAATTCTCTCTCTGAAAGTATGGGGCACACGAGCAAACGTGAACCGGGGCCTTTACAACGAGACTACATGCACGCCAGAACCTAAAAGATATGCACGTTGGTCTATGGCACACCACTCACTGTAGACAGTAACTCATGCCCAACATGGAATTCAGTTGAACTTCTGACATTTTCTGCCCGTGTTTTCACAACCCGGACGAGCTAGCGGAATAAAAGCTGGCTAACATTTGATCAAATGTAGAGAGAGAGAGAGAGTGCATGATGAGGAAAAAAATATCTAGGCTAAAGCAAGGACGTCATCGCACTGGTGACACTCGTGTGGCACCATCAAGCGAGGTCTCTAAAGCCACGTCATACACAAGAGGAAACACAGGATGACAATTGCAACGGTGTGGTTTGGAGCCATTTTTTTTCTGCCCCTAAGAAAAACCTCCGATGATGTGTTCCTTGTATTGATCACAGCTCCAGAGAGGGTCATTATTGGTATGTGTGTGTGTGTCTGTCTTTCTGTCTGTCTGTCTGTGTGTGTGTGTGTTAAATGTCAGAAGGCCACAGTAGAATCTTATTTCATTGATTTTTTCTTCTGCTCATATGAATGCATCGCTGATCTAGAGGAGATTGCGGCCCAGCTGATCTAGCATTGAAAAAGTTGCCTGTGCACATTTGGGGGGGGGGGGGGTGGAGGAGAGATGCATTTAACAGTAGCTACCCTTGCCTTTACCAACTTCACACATCTTTCCATATCAAAGAAATACACTACACTATATTTTTCTCTTAAGTCAGAAGTTTTCTCTCCTCCCCCCACCCCCACTGCCCCCAACTGTCTCCCCACTCCCAGTTTGAAAGCTGGGGAAGGGCTAGACATACATGTACCCTATCCAGGCATTACACTTAACAGAACTTCTTCTACTCTAATGGCATTTTTCTTCAACCAAATAAATACTGTAAGTCCCTATATATTTGTTTTCAGAGACTATCCCCTGCCCCCATCCCCTACCCACAAACTTGTTCCTCGGTGTCCCCCTCCCTTTCCCAATTTACAATGGATTTCTGCGTTTTCTTTTGCTTGTCACGTTGTACAGGGCATTAGCAGGAAAGAAATCACATTTCCCATAGGAGTGTGTAGTAAAATTATCAAGAGAAGTAGGAAAATCTTATTGAAATAAGAGCTGGGGAAGGTAGAATTTAAGAATGGTCGGGAGGTCTGATAATTACATCTTCACCTTTAAAGTGATAGGCTATCATTGTGGAGCTTCAATTAAAAAAATTGTCAAACTTTGATATCTGAGCTACATAGTAGTGTTCAAATGGACAAATAAACACCCTAGAATACAAAAGTTTGGAAAGTTACACTGCCAATGGCAAGTTATACATGAGTAAACAATAAAACTCGGGGCGAGTTTTATTAACCTAGATGTACACACAGTAAGTCTATGGGAGGAAATGGGCAAGTGAATCTGGTCAACTTACGATTTTCACTTTTTCAAAGCACTAGATAATCATTTTGAAATACAATTTTTTCAGGGCTTAATTTTTAGACCTCATCAAAGACACTGGTAGCATGGGGAATCATGCGGCTCAGATTTTTTTTAACTGTGGTAAATGTTAGCCAATACCTTTAACATAAAAATATTAAAATAAATAATCAAGAACTGTAATTCTAACCCAAATTGAGGACCTCCTTCAATCCAGCTCTCTCCCCCCAGTAATCGTTAATCGATGAGCAATGAATGAAACCAACAACAAACAAACACACCAGGTCCTGGTTTCCTCATTCCCCCACAACTCTGGGGGGCTGACTCATCACCGACGGGGTAAAGTCTCACCCTGAATCACTTGAGAGCCCGTCTTTATCCCTCTGTGATGTAATAACAATTTCAGGGCTTGCGTCACAGCGCTGCCGGTTCGTCAGCGTCGATTGCGTGCGTAACAGCGATTAAGCGTCTCACCAGGGATGTAGGTTATCAAGCCCCTATTCCGAGACCCTGCCACCAATCTGATAAGGGGGATGAGCCGCGGCAGACTTGTCACCACATCTGATGAGTGGTAAAGTATGTTAATTTATTTTTTTTGTGGGGGAGAGGAGGGGTGTCCCTACCCTAAAATGTAACCCCCCCAAAAAAAAGGAGAGATACATCCACGTCTAGAAGAAATAAGGGTCATACATGTACATGAGGCATGTCAACATCCCCCCCCCCCTTGTTTGCCCTTCAAATTGTTACATGTCACCACCTCTGAGGAGTTGTCAGGTGTATTGGGGTGAGGGGGTATTCTTACCTTATAATTGCTCTCCCCCCCCCCCGAAAAAAAAACGGAGGGATACATCCATGTATGGAAAAATATGTGTCATGAGGTATGTCATCCCCCCCCCCTACTATTTGCTCTTCAAATAGTAGGCAGTGAATGCAACTCCCCAACTCTGTCCCCTCCCCATTTCAACAGAGCCTGGCTATGCCAGTGATCTCTAGACATGGGTTTGCACAAGTAGTCCCCAGACGGTACAGTGACTTGCTACCCCCATCTCTCTCCCTTTCTCTCTTCGAGTGATAGGTAATGACTATTTCGCTGTGAAACCACAACTTTTGCAGTCTTTGACCAAGACTACCATCTTCAACTCAAATCTCTGAGTCATTCTATTGAAAATGTCCTAGTGTGACAAGAACTCCTTGCAGTATTTGGTTAAGACTACCATCATTTTGGACGTCCTCATATACATTGGCTTAACCCATTCAATACTAAGACAACATATTTGTGGTTTGCCTTTTTATCTTGGAATGTGGCTGTATTTACCCCATCTAATGAATATGGTAAAGTAGAGAAAAATATCACCTTTTCAATGAACTAGATGCTACAATGTCATAATGAATATTCATTTTGTTATGAATATTTAAATGAGATTTAACTAGAATAAACTTATCAAATTGGCAACAGCTGTTGTTATGAGGCGGCTTTGGGTTGTTCCACTTTGTTAGAGGATAATGTATTGAACTAATTGAGAAACATACTCTACGGACGCGTTTTTTCTTTTTATGTCGTTTAAAAGTGAAAGTTATCGAATCAAAAAAAAATTTTAGTCTTAAATTTCACAAGAAAGATAAGATCCTAAAAATTTCACCTATAAATAATTAATTAATTAGGCTAATGTTTGACACATCATTCAATACCCATTACCCTTTATATATAATAGACTATTCCAGTATGTTGCAGATTTGATGAGAAAGCAAAATTAGCAAATTTGAAGTGATTATTTTACTCTGGACAGGCTCTAGTACTGAATGAGTTAAAGGGTCGACGAGTGCATCTAATGAGCCAAGCCCCGATATGATCCACAGTTCGCTCGAAAACGCCACAGGGGTCATGATGATATACACGAGGTGACCTAGATATTGATTCTAAACAAAGAGTGTTTCCGTTGGCGATGCCATATCCGCAACAATGTTCATATACTTGGGTCTAATGATATAGAGCTTCAACATACACTGGATGTGATACAGGCACATTTCTGTTTAATAAGTTCTCTCCTGAAACTTAGGGCATTGTATCACTTTTTAAAATTTATGATAATTTATATATAATTTCTTTGTTTTTATTTATTTACTTGGCAACATACTGCTACGTGTAGATAGTACAAGTGTATATTTTTAAGTATAAATCTGCAAAATTACTCTATTTTGAAGTAACTGGCATAAATATAATTTGATTACTTATTTTATGAATGGTTCATAAACTTTGAAATGAGAGATAATGTGGAATTAGAGGTTGTGATACATGTCCTTCATAACATGTACTTGTACTTATTGGGGGTTCATCCCCTCCCCGGCTTACCTAAAGTTACCCCCAAAATGGGAAGGGGGCACACAGCACTATAACTGAAATTTCTCAGAAATGAAGAATTTGGGCTAGACGCTATTTTATCAATTTATTTAGTAATGACGATATCTTGGCACATTTTTTTTTATGTTGTGGTGGGTACATGGGGCAGGGAAAAATGAAAAATAGGGAAATGTGTGTGAGTACCCCCCCCCCCACCCCCACCCTTGCCCATTGATGGTTAAGTCACTGTTGCATGCATATGGGTCTG
>JZLH01S0092612.1:0-23864 GCA_001188425.1 Eucidaris tribuloides | reverse complement strand
TTTTATATTTCATCGTTAAATTACACTACTGAAAGCACGAGCATTGAAAAGCCATAATATGTTGCTGTATATAAAATTGAGAAAAAAAATGAATACCAAAAACTTAAGATAACAAAAGTTCAATAATTTATCATATAACAGGAGTTTTTAAATGCTTCCAAGAGTATACATTTCAACTTTGCAAGAGTACATGTAATTTTGTTAGTTATATTTCACTTATTTTCTAATTAAGAACCATGCAATATAATGACATGATATTTGCTACTGAGATTTACAAGTTTAGCACTTTTGATCTAACCAAAACTCACACTTGTCAAAATCACATCACCAGCAGAAGATATCTTGTACTTGGTCTCCAACAGGTTAATAGGCCAATTTCATAACAAGTTCAAATTTCATGCATACCTTTTATACAAAGGTTGTTTCTGACAACCTGAAAGCTTGTCTGAGGCTTGTCAGACATGGCAACAAGTATATACAGTGCACTCTCGTTATAAAGAACACTGATATAACAAAATTTCATTATAAAGAAGTAAAATCTCTGGTTCCATGTCTTGGATTTCCTTTGTATTCTATTGCTTTTGCAATCCCAATATAAAGAAATTTCGTTATAAAGAACAAATTTGATGGGTCCCAAGGACTTCTTTATATCGAGAGTGCACTGTATATGCAAACTGGATTCCAGCAATTGAAGTTCATTTAAAAGGAACAGGTTTATGGAATATCTCGTCTCCATATTTGTGGGAATGAAACCTCCATAAATTTGAAAATATTACCAAAATGGCTTACTGGATAGATAACATGGGATCAACTATCACTTAATATAATGCTGCTGAAGCATTATATTCCTCAATACTTTTAAATACAACGAAACAAAAAGAATAAAAAACATACTGTAAAAGGGTAAATCATTAATATATTCCATTAATGTCCTCATGGAAACTGTTTAATGCTAAATACATGCATGTACATGGCAAGGGAACATACACAAAAAAGAAATAAAAGTATTGAAAATAAGAGTAAGCAACCTTTCTTATTGATAAAGTGGAACAGATCTCAAGGTTTTATTTAGAACAACACACCTCCAGACATGAACGGTCTTTACTATAATACTGGAGAATCAAAGATGTGACTAATTGCATCATACCCTACAGAAATCCAAGCAGTAGTCTTCACATTAATGGGTGAAATGGATTTACAATGGTTTTTAAAAGATCACATATTCATTTCTCATCTGTCCAAATTTGAGGGCTAAAATGAAACAAAAATTATTTTCTTTAATTCAAAATGACCACATATATTTCAGAGCATAATAATGCAAGTTTGATGAGATTGATCTTCAAAATCATCCTCTGAAACAATGTCTGAGGATGATTTTCAGAAAATTCCATGTCTGATATATATATATTTTTTC
Source organism: Eucidaris tribuloides (assembly GCA_001188425.1). NCBI lineage: Eukaryota > Metazoa > Echinodermata > Echinoidea > Cidaroida > Cidaridae > Eucidaris > Eucidaris tribuloides. The sequence continues at coordinate 22,450 of JZLH01S0092612.1, read as the reverse complement.
AATTTCAATTTTATTTCCTCAGTCTAATCTTGGCAGCACTTAATTGTGTGCCAAATTTTGGTCTGATCATGTAAGTCCATCATAGTAATTGCTAAGTAATTTTGATTCCATATTTTGTACCCTGCCCAATGTGACATAGATTGCTGCTCCTGACAGCACACTAGAATGGTCACTATCTTTGCGATTTGTTTCTCTCTAAATTTATTGGCACTGTTTTTATTGGTAAGTCTTGTCCATTTCAATTTACCATATACATAATTTTGAAGCTTAGATTTTATTTCTAAGGTGGTGTAACATTGTTGAAGACATTTTTCTAACTTATTGTTCATTTGATAGCGATAGGTCATATTTCTGTCTAGGCAAATCACCAATATCATTAACTGTTATTCCGTCTGAAAGCTACTCCCAAAATATTTCTGACTGGTCTCTATAGAAACTGTCTGTTTTACCAAAATCAAATTGTCTTTTAATGTGTTAAACTTAAAGGTAAATAACATGATTGGGGGTAGATTTCAACTCGGGCTGAAAATATTCTATAATCAGGTAAACTATGCAAGGACTTTGCTGTGAAAATCTTGTGGTCAAATATTGAGTCATTAAAAAATAACTACTAGCAATATCCTTTGTGCAGGCAAACACATTGTGTAGCTTTCTATGGGATTAATTTCTCTTGGGCCTTGAGAGAAATACAATACTGGTATGTTCATGCTTGATTCTCCTTAAAGCCATTGGCTAACATTTACCACAGTTAATAAAAATCTGAGCTACACGATTCCCAATGCTACCAGTGTCTTTGATAAGGTCTAAAAATGAAGCCCTGAAAAAAATTGTATTTCAAAATGATTATTTAGTGCTTTAAAAAAGTGAAAATCGTAAGTTGACTGGATTCACCTGCCCATTTCCTCCCACAGCCTTACTGTGTGTAGATCTACGCTATTTTTTACTCGCCCCGAGTATTAATTGGTTATTTATTCATATCTTGCCAGTGGCAGCATAAATTTCCCAACTTTTGTATTCTAGGGTGTTTATTTGTCCATTCAAACACTACTATATAGCTCAGATATCAAAGTTTGACAATTTTTTAAATTGAAGCTCCACAATGTTAGCCTATCACTTTAAGTACACAAATTAAAGACAACTCCTTCCAGGTGGGAGATCCACTCCAGCTGGTGTATAATTGGTATATGTTTGAACCCATTTGGTTCTTGAGGCATTTTCTAGTTCTCCCAATCATGTCATCAACCTTTAATAAAGAGATGCAAATTTCATTTCACAAAGAAAAACAAAGTCCTACTACCACAAAGTTCTATTTCACAAATTATTTCAGCAAATTGACACATGAACAATAAACAGCTACGCAGCCTGGAGTAACTTGTCAGTAACAGCTCGTGTAGTAGTCGAGTCCAAACTTTGGTCCAATTCTCCATATCGCATATAGTTGTCTATGAGAGACCACTGGTGTCGCACTCGGATAATTGCGATTCTCTGATGTGATTTGCCGGCTTGTTCACATCCGATATCTCATTTGGGCGTGTTAAAAGATGTGGTATTTAAAAACCTCCATTGATTTCATGATTTTGTTATTGCATTATTACACTTCAATTGAGATGAATTCTAGAGTTTCATTCATGTGTGTTTGCATGGAACCTTTCTCATAAGCGGGGTAGAGCTAATGTCAAGCCACTACAAAAAGTAAAAAAGGGTAATACAACTGAAAGCTGACTGGCTGTATTATATCACACATCGCTTCCTCCGTCTGAGTCGGAAATGGAAGTTAACAAACTGCAAAAATCCAGGATGTGATATATATGTATCAGCTATTGGTGAATATCGGTGATATACGATTATGGAAGAATTTTTGTAGTGGACTCGCACTTGGACTCGGCGTTCAGTCCCAATAATCAGCAAGGTTGTAATTTAACTTGTGTACTTGACTTGGAAATTCAGGACTCAACTCCAACACTGCTAACAGCACCATTGGAAGCCATCATTATAGTGGTCTTGGAGTGGTGAAGACCGCAGGATGTCTTTGGTCAGCTGGGGTGAGTTGACCAGGCCATGAGGCTGCCCACGGTTCCAGTTCTTGGTGGCCGGAGCAGACGGTCGGGTGAATGTGATGACAGTGGTGTACGTTGTTTCCATACCTGCGGTCAGACGGTCAGGACTTGCGCTGTGGGGAAGAAGGGGGTGGGGCCGGGGGGGGGTTAGGAGAGAAATTAATGGAGATTACATTAAGATGGATATTTCTCGTGGCATGATAATTTAGTTTTATAGTGTAAAGGTGACACATATGCACAAATACACACATTGATCCCATAGACGCTGCTATTTCTCTGGCATTTAAAGAGTTAAAAAAAAAAAAATTAGGAGAGATAAAGAAAGAGACATTGTTCAGGAAGGGGATTTTTTACTACTGGCAAGAACTATAGCCTGTTGATGAGGGTTCTTGTCAAGAAACTTGGGGGGGGGGGAGCAAAGTAAAAATGGCTAAGCGCTAAAATTTTCCTGTTGCCATGATGATTTTCAAGATACTAGGAAGATATGGGAAATATTGTTGCGGAGGCAGGCATTTTTTCACTACTTCGGACTCCAAGACTATATAGACTTGTCTGTAGTGGGGGTTAATCAAGAAACTGGGGGTGGAAGGGGTGGGGGTGGGGATCGAGGCAAAGTAAACTGGTTTTATTTTGTCCTGGGCCATGACAGTTTCAATAAATTAGGAGAGATAAAGAGAGACATTGTTGGGGGGAGGGGGCATGGTTAAAAAAACAACAACAGTGTGACATTTCTTATGGATAAAATGAATTTGATGTGATCTTTTCTGAGTTAAAGTTAGCATTACAAGAGAATGCAACAACAGTCTGTAATCATACAACTATGGCCTCTTAAATTACATAGTGGGAACATTTGGGCCCCCAGTTTCATCATTTTTGTCAAATAGGGCGCTTTTCTATTCTGCCTCAAAGGTAGGCCTTTAAAATATGACACACACTGCTTCATACTGAACTGTGTTATTCACCTGTGGAGTGGAGGTATACAGTCGACAGTCACCAGGTCACCGCGGGTTGAAGTCACGTTGAAGCTACCGTTACAGTCACACTTGATATGAAGGTTGAAGTCTGGTCGTCGGTTCTCAATGACGATGATGATGCCTGCCCAGCCGTGGTCAAGGTAATAGCATGTTACACCTTCTCTTCCCTATGTAAAAAAACAAAAATTATTTTGAAAAGTCTTTTTGACTATGTGTAAACCCCCTTTTGCAATTTATTCCTCAAAGTAAAACAACATTTCCTCTCAAAAACTACAATTTTTTACTAGAAAAATATAAAGTGTAATTGCATTTTGGAAAAAGAGGATGAGTACAGAAATACAGTTCACTTCCGTTATAGCGAACGCGGTTATAACAAAATTCCTGGTAAACGAAATAGAAATTCAGGTCCTAAAATTACTATCTATATATCTTTATATACTTCCACTGTTTGGTTACAACAAAATTTCGATACAACGAAAGAAAACTTCCGGTCCCGAGGACTTCATTATAACGGGAGTCACCTGTACAACATATTTTGACCTACAACTGGGTAATAGACAATTGGAAAGTATTTTGGTTCAATCCTAAATGTCGACTCCACATGACATTGGCATGTTACGGTACTGTAGGTCGATCCGAGTTGACATTAGTGAGTTAACAGATAGTACATACCAATCATATACATATGTCTATTACAGCAAAATGGCAGAATTGAGTGCTGTTCAAACAGCTTTGTTGAATGCCTTCGTTGAATAAGAGAGAAATAATCCCAATACTAATCAACAAATTTGTATTTCACATCATTTCCTGATGGTATTTGTCTTTACACTTGGAAAAACATGAAGGCAAAACTTTGATACTTTTGATACGGCAATTTATAACAGTTGGTAGTAGGTCTTGATATTATCTAATGACAGTATTTGCCCTTCAATCTGAATTGTGAAGGTCTGAAAAAGACAGTTAATCCCACATCTATTGACTGACAACTAGAAAAAAGGGCAATTGAAAAAAGGTCCTAATTTGAAGCACTTCTGCAAGAATGACAAAATAACAATAACTATGTGTTGACCAGAATATATCACATGAGTTTTGCATGGTAGATACAAGAAAACTTCTTTTTGAGGGGTTGGGGGTTGGAAAGGGGCTTAATTTGTTTCTACCATAGACTGTGCTCCACACAAAGAACCAATGTCGTCTCATGTCCCCAACTGAAAAAATCCTGATTATACCACTGATTGACCAAGAAATGTTGATACTTGTGCATATCTATGCCATGGGTTAGGGTGAAGGCGGTGGGGGGATGGGGCACACACTCTCACCTCATGTCGCTTCCCTTTCTGGACAGCCAGCTGTATGATGGTGTCAGCCATGCAGACAGAGGAGGCTGAAATCTGGTTGACCTCAACGGGTCGGGCACTGTGGATGGCCAACATGTACTTGTGAACATTGGCAGGACTCCTGGATGGCCCTTGAGGGGGAAATGTAAATATGTCACATCATTAGACCGTACCACAGAAACACAATTAAGATCATGCAGTCACAAGATGGATATTGATTTGTAATTTAGTGACTATTTTATGTGTACCAATACCCTGGATAATTTGTTTGCTATATATGTAGAATACATTTGTGGCATGCCCTCTACAAAGTATTAGCACTTGTGATCACTCATTTTTGTTTATTGGGTGTTTGAATGTAAATTTCGAACAGTAAGTAAAAATAAACACGACTAGCAATAGACTATTCAATCAAACGAATCTATCAATTGATTCATTTGCACAAAACGTACGCGCATAGCCAGAATGTGCACGCATAGAAATCGATGCTTATGGAGCAGAACTTAAACGCGCAGAGCACAAGTGCCAGAATATTGTGCACATTATGATCTGATTTATCAAAATGTGGATTGCTTCATGGGCTAAGACAACTAAATTGTGGTTATTTGCAGTGTATTCTACTTGTACACAAATTTGATTTTTAGGGTATTGGTACACTTTAAACTGCATATATCACAAACTTATGATTAGCTGAAACTCTTTAGATACAGGACCAAGGCCTAAAATGAAAACTGTAAAATGTTAACCATGTTTTATACTTCCTGCATTACTACAATTTTGATAATTCACTTTGCTTCAAAAGAGATATTTCTGAAAAAAACTTCAGATGCAAAATATCTTGATACAGATAAAGGATACTTCTTATAATCTAGTTAAAATTTATACATCTGACAAATATTAGATTTTTTGTTTATGTGTGTGTGTGTGTGTGTGTGTGTGTGTGTATGTGTATGTGTGTGCATGTTGTGTGTTTGTGCATGTGTCTGTCTTGCTGATGTTAACATTCCAGATTTGGTAAAGTGTTAGTACCAATCAGGGCTCAGTCAAGTGATTACTTGTCTTGACTGAACCTGCCTAATCTTCATTTATGCTTGAAGCATTCAGAATCGTCTACCTCTTTAACAAAATAATTTTGCCAGCTTGATTGTTTTCTGCAAATGAACAGAGACTAAGCATTGAAAGTGACATTAACAATATACAACATACTACACCAAGAATGCTAGTTTTAAGTTTTTACCACCTTTTGTTTTTGATAAGAAAGGAAAAATCCTTACCACTTTTTGGTTGTCCAATCTGCCAGTGGTTGACAGCAAAGCACACGACGACATAGATCCCTGCCTCCAGGAACGTACTACATCCAACAAACGCCCTCAGCTGTCTCTTGCTAAAGGTCATGACCTTTGACATGCCCCGGGTCGTCATGCCGATGGAACGCAGGACAACAATAGTCAGGTCCAGTGGGTTCCTGGAAGCCCGTTCTAGCCTCCTGGTCAGGGAAGCAGATTATGATATAGGATTAGTTGGGGCTTTTAGGCAGATGAAATATTAGGAGAAACAAAGCAAAAAAAGATATATCAAAAATTAAAACTTTAACCCGTTGAAGACGAGACACAGAATACATGTATCTTGTCTTGATGTCCATGGGAATTGCACATGAAAGCTAAATCAAACCATCTTCAATGGGTTAATAGGATTTGACAGCCTAAAGGACAGTGTATAGTTCTGGCAAATGACAGTATCAAGGTGACTCAAAGGAACATGCACCTATATTGACAAGAACAAAAACAAAGAATAAGAATAACAGCATCAGTAATAGCAGCAATTGCAACACCACCATAACTTGTATTATTATAGTATTACAATTACTATTTCAATTACCACAACTACCTCCACCGCCCCCGCCCCCGCTACCACCACTACCACCACTACTACTAACTGCTACTGCTGCAACTACTACTTCTACTTCTGCAACTTTCACTGATACTACTACTACTACTACTACTACAAAAACTATTACTACTTCTTCTAATACTACAGTACTACTGCTACTACTACAAAACCTACTACTACTTCTTCTACGACAACTACTACCACTTCTACTACAAAAACTACTACTACTACTTCTATTTTCACTACTTCTCCTACAACAACTACTACTAACCACTTCTACAACTTCTACTTCTACTACTACTGTTGCTTTTTCTACTACTTCTAATACAATGGTGAAATAAAACATGTGACCCTACCTCCAGGTCTGGTAGAGAGTGAAATCCACTTCAGTGGGCTCGGTTATCTTGAGGATTGCAACCTTCATGGGAGCAGCGGTTGAATTGGGGAAGATCCCCTCCAGTCGATTCTCGGCCCATTGAGGGCGCAGTTTACATATGTCAACACAGTCAAAGTACCTGGGGAAGGGAGAGTGTTGGAAGCTGTTATCAGGATGTGATAATTAAGGATCATAAAAGGAAGACGTAGCTGCCAACTAACAGGATTAAGTTAAAAAAGATTTTAAGATTTTGGGGTAACTGTCAGTTCTTGCCAACCAATCAGATCGCATGTGCGCTGGCCCTGAGCTGACCTGACGTGACCGATGCCTCCCGACACGTTAATTGCACCATATCAATTTATGCACTTTTTGAATCGATGAGCTTCTCCCCCTGTAGTGAATTCGGCGATCGAAAAGTTTTGCAAAGACGTATAATTAAAAGAAATTTACTAATTGATAAGGCCTTGATGAGGGTAAGCGTCACACAGTACCAACAGGCTTTCTTTATCACCATGTAAAATATTCTTACAATACTCACAATGTTAATTTTTTCTTTACTTAATCCTGTTATTTGCCAGCTACATCTTCCTTTAACGAGTGTAGGCAAAGTGGTTAATTTAAGCTCTATTATCATGACTAATTACATAATGAAAACCAAATGAGTTGCTATGTTTACTCTGAGTAGAATAAGGGAAGCTATTTGAGCAGTTTCAGAATGTTTCAGAAAGAACCATTTCCTGTAAATTAGAGTGAACTTTCTTCTATTCTGTCTGGTGTTTAATAGATAGTAATAGAAGAGAAGGTTCAATAATATTAGAGATAGAGTAAATCCAGAAACAGGCGTCTTCCCACTGGAATTCAGTGTTCCTTTACATGATAATAATTGGGGGGGGGGGGGATGCAACAGGACCTGTCTTCTACCCCATTCCCACTCAAACAGCAAATAGACAATTCTTCATAATGTATTTGCAGATACTGGTAGTCAAATTTTCAATATAATTAAACAAATAACGTATTCAGATTTTTTGTCGATAATAAAGGATGACTGAAATTTACTCTTTTTCTAGCATTTACAATAAAAAACAGTATTTGGATTAATCCCCTAAATTCAAGCCCCAATGTTTTCTGTTTTACAAATGTCAAATTCCATTTTTCTCCGCATTGTACTTTTCAATTTTTCAACCTGAATTTTGTTTTTTTAATCACAAATAACGTCAAGCTTACTAGGCCCATGGGGGTTTTGATTCGAGTTTGGGGACAAATTTAAAGGTAAAGCACGATCTCTTTGGCTCTATTAGGCATCTTTTTGAGTTCATTTAGTTTTTTTTTCAATAAATATTTATTAATTCTATTTTGGGGGAATTTCATGCATGATATTTTTCATTTTGGTTCAAAATGCCATTTTCCACGTTATACCTCAAATTCCTCGGAAAATCCGCAATGCGGAAAAATATTCTTCACCCAGGGTGTTACTCTTACTTGATCATGTCATCCAGAGACATCCAAAAGATGCCTTCACTTGCTCCATGGGCCATGAGGGCCTCTCTCATGACATCAGTCCACAGGGCTGAACTGTCTGACCACGCCCCATTCCAGGAATAGTGACCCCATGGATTACGCAGCTGTATTAGCCTGAATGAAATCAACAAGGTAATATCTAATATAGCAGATAATGATAAAGTGTCATGGTTGCAGTGGCATACTCAAAAATGTTAAGGGGGGATAGGGTACTGTCTGACTCATGCCCCATTCCAGGAGTAGCGACCCTGGGTTACAGGTGTATCAGCCTGAATAACATCAAAGAGGTCATATTTTCTAAAGTAAATGATAATAAGGTATCATGGTTTCAGTGGCATATTTAAACATTTTAAGTGGGGGGGGGGGTGGGAATGTCGCTGTCTGATCATGCCCCATGAGTAGTGACCCCCTGGGTTATGCAGCTGTATCAACCTGAATGAAATCAAAAAGATAATATTTAATATACCAGATGATGATAAAGTACCACGGTTACAATGGCATACTCAACAATTGTAGCAAGGGGCGGGAGTAACTGTCTGATCCACGCCTAATTCCAGGAGTAGTGATCCCTGGGCTATGCAGCTGTACCAACCTGAATGAAATAAATAAAGTCATATTTTATATAGCATATAATGATAAGGTATCATGGCTACAGTGGCATACATAAGTTTTCATCAAATGACACAAAATACTGTATAGGAATTGATTTGAAGACTTAACCTCGTCATCTCAAAAAATTTGGGGTTGATGCAGGGAGTATCTGCTGTCAAACTTTTTTTATATTTTTTTTACTTGGGGGGGGGGTGTGCCATGACCCCTTTTGGCCCCACTTGGGTATGCCTGTGCATATTTTTTTTATGTATTTATTTTACCCTTTTTTTCAAGGGGAATGATACCCTAATGATAAGTGGCTTCTGAAATAAAGCTTAAATATGTAAAACAATCACACATTAAATGCAGTCACACAAACTGAATATGTGACATAAATTGCACAAGTTTTGGAAAAATGTGATTACTATATTCCAGAAATATCACATTCATTATTTTTGGTGATGTGATTCTGAGGTAAATATGTGCAACTTGACACACGTATTTCACAAGAAATTTCAAATGAATCCACTTTCTACCCGAACGTAACATATAATATGTAGAGAACAGAAATACAATAATCACCAAACATCTTAAAGGTAAATGACATGATTGGGGGTAGTCCTCAACTTGGGCTGAAACTACTCTAGAATCAAGTAAACCATGCAAGGATTCTCCTGTGAAAATCTTGTAGTCAAACGTTGACTCATTCTAAAATAAACAATGTCAATATCGCTCGTAGCACAGAAAACTGTTGTGTGGCTCATATGGGGCTTATTTTTATCATCCCCGGTAAAAATTAAGATACTCCTATGTTTATGCTTAATTCTCCTTAAGTAAACAAATTACAGACAAATCTTCCTAGGTGGGTGATCCACTCCTGCTAGTGTATAGTCAGTATATATTTCAACTCATTTGGTTCCTGAGGCATTTTCAAGTGTTCCCAATCATGTCACTAACCTTTAAATAAAGCAGTGGGAAAACAGTTTATTCTTGAAGAGTGGATTAAAAGATGACAGATCACCTTTACTGTTTCAAGTTTCCTTTACCACTCATTGAAGTGCGAAGTATGATATTTACCTGTGGCCACACATGTCCTGTATATCAAGTACTGAATAGGAGTGTCTTGGTCTTAGTCCCACCTCTTCATAATGATGTGGGTTGATCTTCATGTTGCCACTCCCACATGATGCACCCATCAGATACCTGGCCAAGGAGGGATGTAATATATAGATCATCAGAAAATGTCTCATGATGACACATGACATTTTTTGACAAAACTCTGACATCTAACATTTGTTGTAAATTTATTTGCCAAAAAATACAGAATTGTGGACTTCACAGATGACAGTTGCTCCCCTACCGTTTTCCTCTACTCTCAACCCCCACCTAATGATAACACATTCACTCACAGACACACAGATATAGACATGTACAGACACCCAGTCGTACACATACTAACCCCCCCCCCAAATATTTCTTTCATGCATCACTGAAGTTTGAATGCAAGAAGACTGAATCATTGAATACTACATTCAAATCACTTTCCTGGCACAAAATTTCATCAGATTTATACCACTTCTTACCATTACTCTACATTCTAAACAGCATACATTGTATAATAAACAATCATTACACAAACTTTTCCATTTTTAAAAATATGGTATTATTTTTTTTCCAAAAGGTGTGAATGTTAATTGCAGTTTTGTCTTCATTCACTGATATCACTAGCAACATCATTTAACTTACCCAGCTTCCTTAGAACTTAGGAGTTTGGCCCATATCAGATTAGGGTCAGCATGTGCATTCCTACCCTTTCCTGAAATGTGAAAAAATAATTGGTTACAGACACTACATAACATTGTGGAAGATCCATTTAAAAAATTGTCAAACTTTGCTATCTGACATATCTGACAGTGTTTCAATGGACAAATAAACACCCTACAACACAAAAGTTCAGACAGGTATACTGTCACTTGGAGAATATATACAGATAAATATTGGTACATGAATTATTCTCGGCCGATAAAAATTCTGCAACACAGCAGTCTATGGCGGAAAACTGGAATGGCCTCTCAATGATTTTACTTTTTTAAAGCACTTAATGATCAGTTTGAGCTGTAATTTTTTCTGGGCTTCATTGTTAGACCTTATCAAAGACACTAGTAATGTGGGGAATCATGTACCTCACCTTTTTTTTCCAAATGGAAATATAGTTATACAATGCCTTTAAAGGGAACCAACACCCTGAGAAATTCATTTGCTATACATATAGAATATAATTGTGCCATGCCCTCTGCAAAATATTAGCATTTATGATCACTCCGTTTTTTTATTTATTGAGGTTTGAATGTGAATTTCAAACAACAAATAAAGTAACAAACGACTTGGCATAGACTACTCGATCATCCGATACTATCAATCGATCGATCACGCTATCGATATTTTTTCTGTCAAACGTCTTGATCGATAACAGTATTGCCGTTTGGCTGGAGTGCCGCAGATACGACGGTCCGGGGACCTGTAAAGTTCACTGTCGGTCAATTTTACCGGTCGGACCTAACCAGTTAAAATAAAAATGTTTATATATCGAGGAAAAGGGTGTACTGTACATAAATTATATTTAGAAATGTCGAGTGTAATTGTTTCCCGATCGGAAATAAATTATGGATACAGACCAATTCGGATTCATATGATACTAAAACAAATTTCGCGTGCTTGCTTTTACAATTGGAAATTAATTGTCAGTGGTAATATTCGGCTCCATATGATGTTAAAATAAAGTGTGACATACAAAAGTCATGTAGGCCCTATGGATCGGTTTATATTCAGTGGGTAAATGGTATAGTGTTCTACTGCCTGCGCCTATTTATGAACTTGAATATACGATTTGCAGTGAATTGTCTTAATAGGGACGCTGTGTTAATGGCAAAAAATGTCAACAGGTATTTTTTTATCAAAAGACCCGGATCCTGTTTGTGCTATTTTTGCGTAAGTAGCAGCGGGAATGGTATTGTCGCCGCGTATAGCAACCTGTACTATAAACTTGAAAGGTTAAATGTGCAAATTACTTCATGTATTGAAAGCGGTAATTAAAGAAAAAGTCCGCAACAAAAGGACGGGCGTATGTCGCGTATATTGCATGAAGCAGACAAGATTCTATAATGATCACCACCAGAAACCGTTCAATCTACCACCCCACCACCCGGCGAAGTTTTGCCGACACGGCATGCAGCGCTCAGTGAGGCATTACTCGCACTACAAATACTAAGTTTGACCGACTTTCCTCCAAATAATAATCCATAGCCTCGGATTGTGGCATTTAGCTGCAGGAAGCATAGGCCCCTATTATAGGCATAAAAAATGTTTTCATGGCCAAAACTATGTTATATCAATTAATAGCATCCTTCTGTCTTCATCCCATGTTTAGTTCAATATTGCCGAGCGGGCAATTGGCCTTGGGCTGTAAGCTCGACATGCCCGAGTTGAGGCCTGTGCAAGTTGCACCGAGTTTTCTCAAGCAGGGGGGGAGGCCGACTGACGGAAATCAATTGCGTTGCGCTGAGTATCGCGGAGTCCTTCCGACCCTTGAAAATGGTTGCTGTTTGCGACCGAAACGTTCTCAAACTAACAACTTTTTCGATTGAAGTGTTGTTTGAGATAGACCTGGCCTGAAACTTGCACGAAACAGTTTTTGAATCAGGAAGGCGCGACAACAGTGTGCGTAATTGCGTACACAGATCGATCCTGATATCCGATAGTTTTGTAAAAACGTACGCGTATAGCCAGAACCGCGCATGCATATAACCGGCGTTTACTGGAACTTGAAGATTGATAATGCACGGAACTGAGAATTGAAAGCGCGGAACTTGAGTTCCCAAAATTGTTTGGATTATTATTTTCAAAATATGATCACTTCACGAGCTATGACATTGTCTAGTGTCTATTTTGTTGTGTATTCTACTTATCACAAATTTGATTTTCACGGTGTTGGTACCGCTTTTAACCCTTATCCTAGCCGCAAGAAATCCTGGCAGCATTATAATCATTTACAAGATTTTTGAAACAGTGTAATTAAAGTCCACAATCCCACACATCAAATCAATAATGTGTGGATGCATATTTTGACAGTAAATATTGTATTTGTACACATTTGTGTTGGCCAATACATAATTAGCAAATCTAGTAAGCCCTAAAAAACTCGGGGGGGGGGGGCGTATCTCTGCCTGGCTGGACAAACGCAAATGGTGTGAAAATTTGCATGCACATAGACGCTCTCATGTAACTGCATGATTGAAATTTGTGCAAATATTGTTTATTTATTAATCAATTAATAGCTCAAATCCTAGTTTGGCTAAAAACATATTCCTTATGACATCTTCCAACAATCTTCTTAGAAAGAGAATTGGGCTTGTATCAAAATGCAAATTCGGCATATGTATTTCATTGTTGTTGATTTTTAATTTCTTATCTGTATCTTCATTTTTTTACCTTTTACTTTTCATCTTATGATATTTGTCGGAGACACTTTTGTGATTATTGACAGCATAAAATTAATTTATTTTACTCATCAAATGTAAAAATAATCACACATTTATGAACTTGGCCTGAGAACACAATTTGCATTGAAATTATACATGAAATCACATTTTAGAGTGATTTTTGGTCCAACATGCAAGTATGAAATGTTTCATAATTTCGGAACCACATGCCCGGACATCGCAAATTGATCTCAAAATATGTGCAAGATTCGAAAGAATATTGCCTGTACTTTGATGACTGTAGTGACAATTTTGTTTTCAATTATTTGTAAAGTAGACAAGATTTTTGTCAATGCATGGAATGATTTGTGGAGTGGGTTATGTGTCGTTACCTGAAGAATGCATCTGCACACTTTCACAAGGTGCTCCGGTGAGCGTGGCTAGTCCCTCGATGCACCGTCCGGCACTGAGGGCCTGGTAGCACCCACTCATCTTGGCTAGGGCTTTCTCTATCAATGGCACCCATAGCTGCTTTCTCTTAGCCTATCAGCAAACAACAACAAAAGAAAAATATGTCACTAGTAAAAATATGTTAATTGTTTACAAGATCTTTCCTGACTACTAACTTTCGTAAATATAAAAAAAGAAAATGAGATTAATAAACAATTTCAGAAATATAACAATAAAGGAGATTAGAGAGAAAACAGATAAATATATAAATATACAAATTGTCTTGACTTACTACCTGTATTCTCATTAACCCATAGCTCTACATTGAATTAAATGTTTTTGTTCAAAGAATATTAGTATTTCCATATTTATTTCCATATTTATAGCTATCAAATGCACCCACAGCTGCTTTCTATTAGCCTATCACCAAACAACAACAACAAAATGCATAACAGTAAATATGTAAGTTCTGTTTACAAGATGTTTCCTGACTACTAAATTTCATAAATATATAAAATGAAATGAGATAAACAATTTCAAAATTAAAACAAATAAACAGAAGTCAAGAAAGAATAGATAAATATACAAATTGTCTTGATTTTACTACCTGTATTCTCAATCAAGCATTCATGTAACTCTACAATGAATGAAATGTTCATTGTTCAAAGAATATTACTATATTAGTATTTCCATGTCTATAGTCCACAATGACTACCCACAATGAAAGCTACAATCACAAGTTAAAGTACTGAGTTCATTCTCCACATTGTGATGAATTTATACTTCAGAAAAGCACATACAAAAAACCCCAAACAAAATAAACAAAGAACACATAAAATTTACAGCAAACCTTTTTGTTTATTCTCATTTCCTGTGCCTGGTCAGGAATTATGCCTAAAAATAAATACTCTGGGAAATATCACAAGACTGAAAGCCAACAATATTACTATTGATATCAATCTGCTACACTAGGAAAAGAAAAGCACAATACTGTTCTGGTTTTGGTTTCTGTGGGTGTAATCATAGCCAAGGTCTTATGATATGTTTGTGGAGGCTTCACATACAACTGACACAAGTCAACATGAAATCATTTCTTACTATTTTTCAGTGTATCAAAAAAGGTAAATGGTCAATGCTATCATATTCATAATATTATGATTATGAATATGTCACATAAAAGGAAAGAATATTCAGAAAACTTCTAACCATATACCATAGATTACTCAAACTGTGCATTACTGTGTTTAGGCAAGCAGTAATCTAATTCAAAAACTAAACTGCAGATTTAACCCTAAATAGGGGCGGGGGGGGGGGGGGGTAAGGACATGCATGTATGAAAAGTCGTGCAGGGTCGTAACGGTATGTCCAATTTTCCAGTTTAAAAACCTTAGTTGTCCTCGGGGGTAGTCCTTCAGGGAAGTTGTCCTCCAGGGGAATTATCCTCCAGGGGTGCTGTTCTCCAGGAGTGTTGTCCTCCAGGAGAGCTGACCTCCGGGGGAGATGTCCTAATATGTTGCTAGTGTTCAAGAGTATAGTGCTGAAATGGTTAAAGTAAGTACCTTGGAGTAAATCAAATAGCCGTCCTCCTGACAGGGAAACAAGTCATCAATGAGCACAGTCTCCCAGCTCCCATCACGACACAATCTGACTTGATAGGCACCCTCTGTGTTCACTTCATGCGTAATCAAGATACGTTCCAGCAGGTCAGCCCTCTCGGCAAGTACAGATAAAGCACTGAGAAACCTGCATATCACGTACAATAGAAACACAGAAATATTTCGATATGATGTTTGTGTGTAAATGAAATTTTTCACATTATACATGAACTAGCAATGTATCACTGACATAAGTGCACCATCAGTACACTAAACCATTCAAACTTATGTGTCATTTAACCAATTATATTTTTTTTTCATTTTGCGGTGTCATACCAAAACTGAAGTTTAGATAATTTATATTATAGATGGTACAAATTCATTTTCGATTCCTAACTCAATTCACTTCATTGAAAGACAAATTAAACAAGTTTATGATAATCTTACCAGCAGTTTCCAAGAAGTCCCTGTGAAATGTCTGTTGGTCTCGGGTTTCTGAAAATGACCCAAGGGAGAGGTGAGTCATGCTTGGCTTTCAGGGTCACCGCTGATGGTCTCAGCCACCGACAGTCCTGGTAACGAGGGTCTGATGGGTTGGGTTTGAAGTATAGGGACTTGGAGGTAGGTGGAAAGGTATCATCGATGAATTCAGTTTTCAGCTAAAACAACAATAAAACGTAACAGTTGTAAGTACAAACTCTACTAATGGAAAAAACAACAACAAATTATTCATAATATTCTATTGTGTAATCACAGAGGAGGCCTTAACCCTTTGGGAATGACAGGCTTGTACAGAAGCCCAGTGCATTTTTCCAGATATAGAAACAATTTTCTCCATTTATACAATTCATAATGTGTACCTAATCAATGGAACCATTTGTAGACAATATAACTTTAGTTTGAGTGAATAGATTAGCATATTTTCTGGAGCTCTGTGGCAGCCAGTTATCTCAAATTGTGTCATGTGCTTGGCTTCTGTATAAGCCTTTTGTCCCTAAAGGGTTAAGCAACTATTGCAGCCGACAAAATCTTTTTGAGGTTAAAAATATGCACATTATATGTAACCTAGGTAAGGCTGGATTTAGGTTTCCATAAGACCAATCCTACACAACTGAAAATTGAAAAATCGGGCTTTGGTTGAAACTTTGTACTTTAAATTTCTGAAAGGCTTACCATTTTGCAAGACTGCCTGATCTGCTTGAACTGTTCCCTAGCTTCCTCCACATCCTGCTTCCGTTTGGATTCTGTCATGATGCTTCTCTGTCGTTTGAATGCCTTCTTTTGAACTCTCGTGTCGCCTGGTTCGATCGTTGGCTCGTTGCACTTCAGACATCTTGGAGTGGTGTGAGGGTTGATGTTCTTGCATGCCGTACAGCTCCAGTTATCGCTGGTGGAAGCTTTGGGTCTGGAAGGCCGTTGAGCATCACACATGCAGCACGTGTTCATGACATCTAGGTTAATGTATGTGCACATAGGGCATGACCACTCATTTTCCTTTGGTAGAAAGAAAGCAGCACTACTCTTCTCGTCTGGTGATTTGCTGAGACCACAGGCAGCACACTCCCCTGCATCTTCCCTATTCTGAAGTGTACACTGTTGGCATGACCATCCTTTCGCCTCAGAGCAGTTCTGTGCTGACTGATCCCACCGCTGCCACCAGCCATAGTGAGACCTGGTGACTTGGGTTCAACGTCTTCATCTGTAAGGTCAATGATCAATTCCTCGGTGCCTTCTGGACTCTCTTCTGATGATGGAGATGGTGGTATGGTAATGGGGGGACCTGTTGCACCACCGGGGGCACCTATTCCTGGTTCTTCGCTTGCCATTGAAGTTGAAGGGCCATTTGCCACACTACCATCTCCAGGTTGACGAGGACTTACTGTAGGTGGAATGTTTCTGGGAGGCTCTGTGGCAGTTGGGGACACCATAAGATGTTCAGGAATGTCCGTTGGGATGTTGGATATCCGACGACTCCCACACATGCCACAAAACTTTGCCTTCTCTTCATTTTGATATGTGCACCTTTCACAAGCCCATTCTTTTGCAGTGTCCACACGAGTTTTTAATTCTACTTTTATCCCCTTACCCTTTTTAGGTGACAGAGGTGCATCTCCCCGTTTCCTATCTCTTTTATCATCACCATTACTTGGGGATGTAACATCACCCATTATGCCTGGGATAATTTGGTCAGAGATGAAATTCTTTGCAGCTTGCAACATGGAAGAGACATCCCGAGTGAGTGCGGGCTGTGGTGGACCAGCGGGTAAAGAATCATCACCAGTTAGATCAATGACAACTGGTTGAGTGTCTGGACGATGTGCTTCACAGGCTTGACACAGAGAAGAGTTGCCTGAATTGATGAGTGTGCACACCTGACAGACCCAACTACTGCTAGGTTCAGGTGACCCTGGACTACTTGCAACCTCCATTTTAGAGTCTGATGTTTTGATCCAAACAAGCTATCATTATCCTTCGGCAAGGATGTGCATCACTCTTTCCTGAAAAAGAGATTGGTGATAACAGATTATTCAATGACATACACTGTATTTCATGGGACATTTATCACAAAAAGACAACAAATGTAGAAAGTATTCTGAATTTTAACTACCTCATGAGGGCATTTGAACACAGACTCACTTTTCATGGGTTTAGGAGGGATGTATTTTTAACAGTTAGGATTCTTGAAACATAGTCATTTCATTGTTGCCTCATTGTATATTCTTGACCCAATTAAGTTAGCCATTCTTAAGTTATAATAGTAACTAATGATTCCAAATCACTATAAGCCCTCATGACCTTTGAACTTTAAACTATAAATTTATTTACTCATTACTGGTAATCAGTTCATTGGTGTTTCATACTCTAGTCCTGTTCATACATGTAGAAGCATGAATGAGCTCTGAATGCCGAAAGTGATAGAAAGAGATGAGCCGAAAGCGATATATCTTGCATGCGCACTGTACTTCATTCAGTTTGCAGTGTCAATGAACACTTTGAATCCCAGTTATTAGTGTAAAAAAAGCCAAAAGAAGCCTATCATGGAAATAAATTACTTTTATCAATGTAATCATTAAGTCAAAAATGTTTGCATACTTGATTGATTCTTATATTGATGAGGTGTTATGACCTCGGTGGGCAAATAACGGCAGTTTTGGGGCTGGCGTTCGCGTTGCGAGGATTATCCAAAGTGGTAAATCACTGCGCCAGAAAGTGTCAACCTCAGGTCTGTCCTTTGTATGACGGGTTGGAAACTTTCCTGGAGTTTTGGAAAGTTTCCATTGAAAGTTTCAGGAATTTTCAATGGGCTGGAAATTTTGGGAATTGGAGAAATTTTCATTTTTAGCATATTGAATGGAAATTTATTTTATTTTTGGAAATTTTCACCATTACTCTGTTGCATAGCACTTCTTCACATGAATGAAGTAATTTTGTCCATTTTTTTAGCTTGCCTGGACCTTTCATTAGGGTAAATCAGCCCAAATGAGAGAACACACACATTATACATGCGTGGATGAGATGTACACTGTAGTCTGAATGGAATGATGCTATCTGCTCCCATACCTTAAATGTGTGCAGTGCATCTGCATAAAGTGAAAAATTCCATTGAAATGTCTTTTTCAATGAATCGACTTTTCCATCTTATTCACAAAGTGTGAGTACATGTAAGGGTGCATCAGGCTGGCATCAGAAGTTTGGCTGGTTGAGCTGATATAATGCAGGGGTCTACATGTTGCAAACAAAGCTAAGTTATAGAATCAAGAAATGTTTATGATTTCATGATATGACTAAATAAAATAAACATAAATAACTGTTCGAGTTTACATTGTTTCATCTCCTTAATGTTTTGATATCATAACATTTCTGATATTACAGTAGGTGAATGATCATTTTAAGTTTGACATTCAAATTATAAATGTACGCAAAGTTTCCGAAGGTTGCCGAAAATTCCCAATATTTCCGGAAAATTTCCAAAAATTCCCAGGAATTTTGCAACTGTAGGGACTGACCTACGATATGTCAATACTGTTAAATGAGAAGTCCCCAAAGAAAACACACAGACACAGTCAGTCTATGTCCCATAATGCATCATCACCCAGTTGCCAATTTTTTTTGGAATAAGTCAGATCTAATGTGAGAATAAAGTTAGATCTAGACTATATAATAGAGTCTACTAAGTTAACTTCTAACATTAACATTAGAATTAATATAGAACAATAGATCTACTTATTGTGTAGACCGACGGAATCACATCTCCTTAATATTCAGGGGCTTCTCTAAACCGATGGTGTCTGTCTGTTTTCTTCGGGGACTTCTCATTTCAACAGTATTTTTGACATTTATTAGTCAGTCCCCTCATACAAAGGATGGACGGTAATACCGGCACATTTTCGTGCGGTTGATTTCATATGCCAACATAGTGCCAGTTTGGATTGTGAATGCCACGCGAATACCAAGGGGAACCAGCCCCAAAAACTACCGTTACTTGCCCACTGAGGTCATAACACCTCCTCAATGATAATTAACATCACATATCATTTGACCGCCAAAATACCAAAAATATGAACTTTGTTTTCATGACAAAAGATATGTTTTCTGAACTGAAAATTTGTGCTAAGTTCATTTTCTGAAGTCAAAAATGCAAAATATGCTTTCGTTTTTTTAGATATGTCATAATTTTTGTGTGTGTATGTTGTAGTGTAGCGACTGGGGCACTGGGCATATGTAGTCTCGGTTCAAGACCACGCAACTTTTTTGATCTTCATAGTACACTCACTCTCAAACTGTTTTACCTCTGGAGATACTTACTTTGCCTTAAGTCAAGACTCTTCTGTTCTTTAACGCAGTTGACCGAAGATAGTTGTTTCCTCATCAATATAAAGACGGGTTAATCTAAATGCCTGTAAGCCAGACCAGGGCATATGTTGCATATAGACCAGTTTCATAATAAATGCAAATTTTATGCATACTATTCTGTCTGACAAAGGTTGCTCTAACAACCTGACAGCTTGCTGGAGGCTTGCCAGACATAGCAACAACTAATGTGTTGCATTTTTTGTATTGAAAATGTATTCTTGAGAACAGGTGGGTAGTTTTAGAAGAGAAATATTCATAAATTTCAATACATGATGAAAATAGTAGATTGGGTGTGATATTTGGGTTCAAAATCAGTAAAATCTAGATTGTTAATAAAAATATTTTGAAAAAAGTATGAAGGCTACTATATCAGACATCTAATCACTTATGGGAAAGTATAAGGAGCACAACTGATTAAATTTTCAGGCCTGTGCCTTGATTTGTTTTCCTAAAATAATTGCCTTGATTTTTTTCACACTTTTCAAAATCAAGGGGTGGGGTTAGCATTTTTCCTTTTTTCCTTTTTTTTATTTACAAGTAAAATAAAATCCTAATGGGCTTGTAGCTAATTAAATTCTGCATAAAATGAGGGGAAATTCAGCCTTCTAGCCCATTCCAATCATATGTTTTAGTGGTACAAAAGACACATCACTCCGAAAAGGGGCCTTTTTTCGAGTATCATTTGTCACGGCAAAGAGTAATTTCTATGGGTTACCACATGTAAAGTATGTAGGAGATTACCGCAAATACAGTCTCACTGGAAAGACTATGCTATGAACTATTGAAAACAAACAAAAAGAATCTTTTTTGTGGATACTATGATCATTCCAAATTTGCTGGTGAAAAATTTTGTCACCCCCAAATGGCTTTTTTTCTCGCCAAAAATGGCCATAAATCTGATTTCTTTTTCCTAAAAAAAGTATGAAAGTAACAGGGTTCTAGGTTTCAAAAATTGAAAATAGATCTACATTCACTTTTAACCTAGAAAAGACCTAACATTATTTTCATTTTTTTAAAGGTAATTTTCCCACTTAAATATTTTTTTTCACACTAAATTGTCAGTCAAATGGTGGTCAGATTTTGAACCTTGTCGTATAAAAACATTTTTGACTTACTGATTTCACTGACTGAAGTAATTTATTTCCATAACAGGCTTCGTTTGGCCCAAAAATGGGATTCAAAGTGTTCATTGACTACAAACTGAATAAAGCACCAGTGCGCGCGTGTGATGATCTACGATATATCACTTTTGGTCATCTGGAGCTCGTTCACGTTTCATACTATAGGACCGAGCAGTGACATAGACAGGTCCCCGCACCTGGGGGGGGGGGATGATTTGCTGTCCAGAGGGGTCGATCATAATGCGCACACACACACACACACACACACACACACACACACACACACACACACACACACACACACAAACACATGCACGCATGATACGCACACACACATACAAATACAAATCACACATACACATACACACATAAGCGCGTGCAGCCATGTAGTACATATACACAGATACAGACACCACAGCACCATGCGCAGACATACCCAGGCATACCACACCCGCATCAGGGATTTTTCAAATGTGCTGCGTAAGAAAAGGAATCAGACCTTTGATGGGGGCCGAGGAACTCTTTTTTAATGTGGGGAGGGGCTGCCCACCTCAGCGGGTGAATTCTAGGGGCTCGCCTTAAAAACCCTCCTAGGGTCCCAAGCAGGGGTCAGGGTGCAGAGCCCCCCAAAGCTCACAGATTTGAGCAGTTTCATGAGGTTTAATATTTCAGCTCTCTGCTAACACTATTTTTTGTGAAGTGGACAGTCAACAATAATTAAAACCCACCCCATTTTGAAAGTGGGGTGCATTTTAATTTTTGGCACTTCATCCGAACTATAATTTTATATTCTGAAATGTTTATAGTAGGTCATTTAAAAACAGGGTGATAACTGGCGGGGGTCAGGTGATGGAGCCCCCTGAAGCTCAGGAGTTCTAGGGGTTATGTAAGCTTATTTTGACTCTCTAATAACAGTGAAATGGACATTCAACAATAAGAGCCGTGTATATTCATTTTGAAAAATTAGCATTAAACTCTGCATTTTTCCTTGAAAAGTAGGGGGGATGATTGTGCAGGCCATTCCTCCCTCGGCCAAAGTGGGGGATATATCCCGCATCCCCCCCGGATTTACACCAGTGTCCATTGCAAACGTCTCTTGTTAGACAAGGAGCAGAAGACAGGTGATCAGAAATATGAATGTACCAAGGGAATAAAGGTGACACACTGACAATAATGACGACGATAATAATGATAATAATAATAATAAGA
>JZLH01S0092609.1:16055-27163 GCA_001188425.1 Eucidaris tribuloides | reverse complement strand
TGCAGTCCATAAATTTCGCTTATAAGATAAGACTCAATGTAAGAACAAAATAGATACCCCCAAAAGTATACATAGAACGCCTCCGAGTAACGCTGTCACGGTCTCTAGCAAAAAAACCAAAACAAATCATGTCATCATTGAATATTCTAACTGAGGCTACAGATGGAAATTACACTCCAGAAATCAATTTTGTTCTAGTCTGTGCGCAAACTGCTACGTTGACAATAATAACTGAGATAGAGGCGACCCCGTCGGGAGAGTTACGGGGTGAATTGATTGGTCACTTGGGTGGCTTGACCGCGTGTTGGCTAGTGGTTGTTGCAGGTGCCCTCCCAATCTATATTTTTTAATGCAAAGTTCTTGGATTGGGCCTCAAATCTTGTTTTTCTTCGTCTGACGGAGTGAGATGATTTGATTCTTTATTTTTGGAATGTTTTAAACGTGGAGTATACACGTTTGTTATTAAAAACAAGTTAAACATGTGTAGTTTCCTCTGTCATGGTGGATATAAAACTGCATTTATTAGTTTACAGCTGAATGGAATATTCTGTTCTTTTTCTTTGATTCATGTTTGATTTTATCTGCAATTTTCATAGTCATTCATAATTGATATCGCTGATTTGATATTATTTTAAACAAGGTGGTTCGCGAACCACGAGTCTCGCCCGATTTTGCGATCAATAAAACATGCATATAACCTTTTGACTTTGACCCAGATGACCTTTGACCTCTCCATCCTCATCAACAAAACATGTGGTATTACCCACTGATCGTTTGTTCCAAGTATGAAGAAAAATGATGCACATGGCCTCATATCATTTTACCTTTTGACCCCTAGATGACCTTTGACTTCATCATCCTCATCAACACACACGTGGTATTACCCAAGAATCATTTGTACCAAGTGTGAACACAATTGATGCAGAAATAAAGAAATGAGAGCAAGTTAGCAAGGCCTTAAATCATTTGACCTTTTGACCCCCAGATAACCTTTGACCTCATCATCTTCATTAACGCACATTTGGTATTACCTAAGGATCATTTGTACCAAGTGTGAACACAATTGATGCAGAAATAAAGAAATGAGAGCAAGTTAGCAAGGCCTTAAATCATTTGACCTTTTGACCCCCAGATAACCTTTGACCTCATCATCTTCATTAACGCACATTTGGTATTACCTAAGGATCATTTGTACCAAGGGTGAACTCAATTGATTCAAAAAAAGATATGATTGAAAGTTAAACAAAAACTTTAAGAAAAATGATGCACATGGCCTCATATCATTTTACCTTTTGACACCTAGATGACCTTTGACCTCATCATCCTCATCAACACACATGTGGTATTACCAAGAATCATTTGTACCAAGTGTGAACACAATTGATGCAGAAATAAAGAAATGAGAGCAAGTTAAACAAAAACTTTAACATTTTTGTAACAGATGGCCTCATATCATTAGACCTTTTGACACCTAGATGACCTTTGACCTCATTATTTCCATCAACACACATGTGGTATTACCCAAGAATCATTTGTACTAAGTGTGAACCCAATTGATGCAGAAATAAAGAAATGAGAGCAAGTTGAACAAAAACTAAAAACTTTAACATAAAACTTTAAGATTTTCGTAACAGACCAACAGACCAACATACTAACAGACTACTGCCGATCTTTGTTCAGGCGAGACAAAAATGTTCTGCTTTTTGGTCCAAGATCCACACTTATGTCACATTTCAGGAAATTTGGTCCAATAATGTTGCTGTTATACCCTTAACAGACAGACAGACAAACAAGAAGGCAATAAAAAAATAAAAACACCCCCTTATTGTTAATATAAGGAGATGACTCCTAAAAGGTAATTTGCACATACGCTTTACACCGGGTCAGTTCTATTCATTCCCTCTGTGAATATTTTTCCTCGCTTCTGTCTGTTCGCGGAGTGCTTGTCAATTCTGAATGAGTTATCAAGTTCTCCACCTTACACCTAAGATTTTGATAAAAATCCAGAAGGATTTTATTTACCATGATACCATGTAATGATAGGGTATTTGACTCACTGGCATGAATGATAATGGTCTGCTCAGCCCCTTCGCATCACATTTTACTTCCACTGTGACTTTTCCTCGGCTGGATGAAGGGGAACAACGAGCTATACACTGTAAGAAGTGGGTTTACGAAGTGATACCAAAAATGTGTGGTTAGAAAATATATGTTTACATTATTGACATTTAGGCCCCGTGTTCTCATAAGAATTAAACTAAACCTGGTGGTTAAATTTTTATGAGAATAAAATGAAAGTTAAACCAATGCTCCGTACCAAGAAAACTCCGAGGTGGGTTTGAGTCTGGTTTAGTCATGGTTTAGTCACGGGCATTATAGTGTTTAGAAATTGGACACCGATGTTTAGAGATTTGGCAAACGACGTCTAGCCTTTGAACACGGTTACAGAGTAACAACAAGAATGTGTTTATCGTTTACTCGCTAATGTGCAGGACACCACGATTGTTGTAATGATGATATAATTAGAAAATGTTATTTGGACCTTATGACCTCGTAGCCTACGACCTGCTTTAGAATAAGTCAGAATTATAGGGTTTCCAGCACGCACTGCCCCATATAATTCATTACTTATTATTATGTTCTTGATTTCTACAAGAAATGATTTGATTAACCACCCCCCCCCCCCCCACCCACCCCACCGAAAGTCATGTACCTTTCTCCAGCTGGATCAAACCTGAGCAAAATGTGGTTTGGGTACGTGTGCAAATCAAGAACACGGTCTTTAACCAATTTAATGGAAATAAACACAACAAAAGAAGTAACTACCCCCTTTTTCAACATACCATAACTTTTTAACAAAACAAGTTTATGCAAAATAATTTGGCAAGAGTGTTTCTACACTCATTGACTAACTTCTATGTGAAAATGTGATTGATCCGTCAAGTCATGCATGAGTGACTATGCTTTAAAGGTGAAAATGCCTCCTTTCAAAAGTCACAGGATTCATCTCTTAGGCCAAAATAATGGTAAATAATGACATTTTTTGCTTTATTATAAAGTGTGCTCACTCAACCATGACATGGTTACTACCTCTTATGTTCGTATAACATGTAAAAATACTTTTTGCTGAAAAAGATCGGATTTCAATTTTTGCAATTAACTGAATGGATTTTGCAATTTCAAAATTGAGAAAGGATGGAAATTTTTAAATCGAGCACACTGAAGCGTAAAATATGCGAAAAGTGCCAGGAGAGGTGTAAGGGGTCAAACGATAGATGATTAACATAAATAGGGATTAATCATTCACTTGAAACAGAATTTGTCAAAATCCTGCATCAAAAATCCCCCAAAATGACCCTTGTGACTTTTGAAAAGTGACATTTTTCCTTTAATATGTGCTCACTCATGCATGACTTGACAAATCAACCAAATTTTAATACAGAATTTAGCCAATCAGTGCAGGAACACCCTTGCCAAATTATTTTGCTAATAACCGTTCTTTCATAAAGTTATGGTATTTTGAAAAAGGGGGTAGTTACTTTTTTTGTTGTGTTTAGAATGATTGGAAGAAGGCCTCACCACTTTGCCATAAAACTTCACTAGAATCAAGTACACTGTTCAAGGCTTCCGCTGTCTAAATTTTATGGTCAAAATAATGTTTAGTCGTTTTTCTAAGCAATCGTCATCCGATACTCTTTGTAATAGGATAATTGTTGTATAGCAATGTAGGGGATCAATTTCTATCATAGCACCAGATTAATTCAATACTGGTAGATGAACCCTTCCCTTATTTCTCCACAAGTAACCGGTATTCAAGGCAAATCCTTTCAACGATGAGATACACTCCAGCTGGTGTATACATTGGTATATGTTTCAACCTATTTGTACCTTGTGGTATTTCTATTTCTCCCAATTCCCTTTAAAAGAGAATACACAGTACTGGTTGATGATGGAAAATCTTTCATCAAAATTTCACATTTCATGAGTTTCCAGGTGAGAGTAAATTATATTTGTATTATTATGTGGGACTAATTCACTTCATATGCAATAAAAAGTTGAGGGATTGGCAGTTTGAATACCCGACTGAGTCAAATCAGTTGCTGCAGTGTGAATGGCATAGTCCCACATATTGATTTCTGTGTTAGTACTTTGTCAGCAGAGGGGATTTGTGTAGCAGATTTGTCAAAAACGAAGTGTTCTGTTGTTTTCAACTACTCTCTCCGTACTGTAGTGACATTTTTATAATACCATCTGTTCACAGAAGGTTTGAAAGCAGCTGTTATCAAAGTGATGTTGTTCTGCAAGTAATCAACCAGTACTGTGTATTCTCTTTAAGTTTGAGTTGTATCCGTCCCTCCTGCTTACCAACACATCTATATTTTACATATCCAGTACGTAGTCACGCAGCCACGGACTCTGCAGCATGCTACATTGTGTTTATTTGCCAATACATTTGTTTTCTCCATTTTACAATGCACAAATTGAACAGATATAACCAAAGAAATGCAATATTGGCATTACTTGATATGTCTAAAAATTGATTCAAATACATTGTTCGCGCAAAGAGAATAAAAAAGAGAGTATATGATACGAATAATAACGCAGCGAGCAACGTGTTCGCAGGAATAATAACACGGAAAGCAATATTGATTAACGTCTTTATAACTATTTCAAAGGGGCGTGACTGTATACTGATAACTGACGTTACCATATTTTTAATCGATAAGTGGAAGATGGTATGTGAACAGGTTATGTTGCCATTAAGTTTAGGCTGTTATCTGTACCTAGATTTCAACACATTTATTTATATTGAAAACATAAATGAAAATGTTTTTGAGACGGCGTGCACCACTGTACAGGTAGTTGTTTGAGACCTATTTAATGTACGCCCTCAACGGGATTAAACATCTTATTCATCTCTGTCAATAAGTTTCCGTGGGTGGGTGTGTGTGTCAGTAATCACAATTTACATGTTTAGCCAGAGGCGTCAATCCTGGGGTGGCAAGGAGGGACGATGCCATCCTAATGAAATTATTGGGGTCAAACATATCGATTTGCCCCCCCCAATAATTTTGACAACTTGAAAAATCTATAATATGCAATGCAAGGATATGTTTAAAAAGCATTGGACGGCACTATAAAACCATTAAACTGTGCAAAAAATTCTAAAATACTAAAAATTTGCCAATTTTCGGTGTGCTTTGCGGGAAAATGCGGTATTGCAATTATTATTCTATTTTTTCACTTTTGCCCCCCCCCCATCCGAAACATGGATCGACGCCCCTGTGTGTAGCTAAACTATTGAGTTGATCTGTGTGAAAATAATTTGTTAGAGGAATGGGAACTTGGTCCAAGAAAAGACCCTTTAGATTTGGGGGTGAGATCCGCCGTAGGTTAAAGGTCACTAGGGGTGGGGGATTATTAGCGTTTCTATATAGACCTTTGGCAACGATCGAGAAATGTTCCTAAAATTCATTGAAGTCAGGAGAGAACCAGACGGATTTCATTTGTATGCAAATTCCATCCCCCATCAAAGGTCAAAGTTTATCTAGTGTATTTCACTGTTATCTATAACTGCAACTCCGATTGTCAAAGGAGAAGTTTTCCTGGACATTGATGTGGATTCAGTGATTCCATGTTGTAGAAATCCAACATTGAAAGTTTATTCAAGAGATATGATTTTTCCCCAAAAAATTAATACATTTGTGTGTAGCCCTCTGTAGATGACGATTCTGCTTAATCTGCGACACATATCAGAACAGCTTTGAATACAATTTATGATAAATTTTCGTTATCGAGGCTAGCAACATGGCAATTGACCTACAACCTTGTTAAAGGGATGACTACCCCCCCCCCCTACATACCTGAGACATAAGACATCCTCATGAAATATTGAAAATTGTGAAAGGTCATGTTAAAAGTACTACGTTTTACTTCTCTTTCACTGTGAGTGTCCGTCCGTCGGTGTGTTTGTGTGTGTGTGTGTGTGTGGTGGTGTGTGTGTGTGTGTGTGTGTGTGTGGTGGTCGTGTGGTGTGTTCGTGTGTGTGTGTGTGTGTCGTGTGTGTGTGGTGTGTGTTGGTGGGTGGTGGTCGTGTGGTGGTGTGTGTGGGATGTGTGTGTATGTCTGTCTCTGTGTGTGTGTGTGTGTGTGTTGTGTTGATGTGTAAGTGTGTGTGTTGTTGTCTGTGTCCTGTGTCTGTGTGTGTGTGTGTGTGTGTGTGTGATGTGTGCTGTGTGGTGTGTGTCGTGTGTGTGTGTGTGTGGTGTGTACGTCGCGCGGTGTGTATGTCGTGTTTGCAGCTGAGCAATGTTTGAAAACATTATTAAAAGTTTATAGTAAGATAAGTATTGAAATTATTGGAAATCAAAAAATAATTAAAGATTACACGGGTATTTTTTTCCAGCATATTGAACGAGATCATTATTACGGTCCTCCAACAGAGTATACTGTCAGGGATCCGGTGACCTTTTTTCTAACGCCACTCAGGGAGAGTATGTTGTAATCTGCGTAATAGTATAGTATTGGAAATCCATTGATTCTAAATCCCATAGGTATATACGAACTATGGTAGAAATCCAACTACATCCAAAATATTACATTGTGTAGTGTCCTTCAGAGACACTGCGGATTAGAGTCTGAACTGATGCAGACACGTACAAATGTCATAACAGTCGATGTACTATATTTTCCATTAAGGCCTTGGACACAATCCGATTGGGAACAAGATTTCTACACTTTTGGTCAGAACGAGCACTCCGTTTCATTTTAAATAGCACTCAACGTTGTCCCCGTGCACCCCAAAATGGATGACCCCTGGCACTATTACTTCTACGTCTTCAAATACTCGTTCATATAAGTCAAGGCGAGAAATGACATGATGAAGAATCACATGTAGTAGAAGCCAAGAAGGTAATAAAGAAGAAGAAGAAGAAGAAAAGAAGAAGAAGAAGAAGAAGAAGAACAAGAAGAACAAGAAGAAGAAGAAGAAGAAGAAGAAGAAGAAGAGGAAGAAGAGAGAAGGAAGAAGAAGAGGAAGAAGAAGAAGAAGAAGAAGAACAAGAAGAACAAGAAGAACAAGAACAAGAACAAGAACAACAAGAACAAGAAGAAGGGTATATGAAACTACAAAAGCTACCAAAAAACCCCACTAAAATGGATGAGCCCTGGCACTATTACTTCTACGTCTTCAAATACTCATTCATAAAAGTCAAAGGCGAGAAATGAAACTAGGAAGAAAGAAACAATGAAGCAAGAGCTGAAGAAGATAATAAAGAAGAAGGGGCAGAAGAATAGATATTTATTCTACACGTATTTTTAAACATGAGATCTAACCATTATCTATGTATTGTGGGAGGTGTTCATTCAAAAGGGTCTGCTCGTTGAAAAGACTATCATTCAGAACAAATATACGCCATTCTTTTTTTGGTTTTAAGCAATGTTAGGAGGCGGTTGAGTTTGGGATAGCTATACTTTAGCGCGAGCAGCTATATTCTTTCTTTGCTTTTTTGGATTAGCCTGGCGCCCTAACACATTTATCCATCCTAGCATCATTTGGTCTTAGGCCCGCCCAGGTAACAGGGTTGTAAATATTAAAATCCGCGCCAAATATATGTAACAACAATGATAAAGGCCATTAACTGTGGCGAGGGTTGCATGGGTGGGATTTGATGCTATCATAAATCGTGGGCTCCGTCGGCAGACGCACAATTTTCGGGATTTTGCGCCTCTTATAGTAAATGGACAATTAACAATGCACACGCGGACAGTGATACGATAGGTTGTAACGATAGCTTGTACTCTTAGCGCTAAGGTAACCCATTTACGACCTTTTTTTTATATATCATTTATTTCATTATTGAGCCTAATCAGTAAATTGATAATACTGTAAACAAGCGAAATAACATTAAACCAAAATACTGTGTATACACAAAAATAAATAAGAAAATATATGTAAAAAAATACGCATCCTGAGCGCAGTATTTGTTTATTATATCTATCTATTTATTTTATTTCATTTATTTATTTAATGTTATATTATTTATTTGTTTATTTATATTATTATTTATTTATCTAATTCAATTCAATTCATTTCATTTATTTATATGCATTTCTATTTTTGTTATTTACTTATTACGTTTTCTTAATTCACGAGCGGTAGTCTTAGCTTCATTTTAAAAACTAGTTGCAAGACGAGCCCTGCTAGCAATTACAATAAAATGAACATACGACATTCATAAAATCAGGCTAAGAGTATAAATACTGCAAACTTACATCAATTACATAAACTATATAATCATCAGAAAATAAATAACACTGTAATTATAGGAGCGTAAGTAAAAGCGTGGACAATAAGAAAGTTTTTTACATGAAAACACAAAGGGAAATTATTCGAGTTTATTAAACAATATAAAAATATATATAATTACAATTTATTTTAAAAGATTGTATTTGTTGCATTTCAATCAATTTTCATTGAACAATAACAGAGATAAACCAAATACCATTCTCACATCATATAAACAGATTCAATTCACACAATAGGTGAGTAAATTGCATACATAATATACACGAAAAGGGATTTACAAGATTTAATTCGCAATTGAGAAAATATGAAATAAATGGCATATTTAAACAATCATACACAAAGTACATGTATGATGAATGTATATGACCCAAAGTACACAATAAGGTCCCCGTTATCAGCTGAGTTTGAATATTACGGACGTACGAAGTGAATATTGTAAATACTTCAAATAATAAAAATATGAATGGGCCATTTGAAAAAAAAATCCCGTTTACGATTATCAATATTGACGGTGTTTAAAGAAAAATAGGATTGGGGGGGGGGGGCTGGGGGCTAAATATTGTAGATCGTGGTGCCTGTGCGTGCTGGTGTGAATGACGGCGCGCGAAGGTGCTGATGGCCAGAGCCCGATATTTCACAATGCTATAGTTAATATGGGGTAGAAAGTAAATGATAAAATATGACATTATGCTATTTAAGGGGGTGGACCAGTATAGCTTCTTTTCTTAGGTGTTGTTCATTTACAGTAATAGTTTTAAATGTAATATTTTGTATAACAACCAAAATTCTGTGATTTGAATGCGATGCATACCAAATGTTATTACTTTAATATATTGTTGATTTATATTGTTTCAACATATTTTTTCATATTTTTCATGTAGTTTCATATTTTACGAGGAGCATTCCCGATATGACAGTATGAAATAGACCACTTCAATAATGTATTCAAATTTATGGATTCGTCCCCAGGAACAAAGTCACCAGCTATTCCGCTGCCCTGTTCCCAATTGATACAATTTTACTGGCATAGAGGTAGGTTTATAAGCACACAAACTGCATGCGGCGCCGTATACCCTCGCATAATCATTTGTAATATTATGCGATTCTCATGTGCTCGATGGGGTGGGAGTCATTATTTTTACATTATTCTGCGTCCTCCAAGGGGTACAATGCGTTCGTACGTTGGAGGGGGGGGGATTCACGTGCACACTCACACTTATACAAAGAAATATATGCACACAGTCACACGTACATTCAAATACACATACCCACCCACACATAGACATACACATACACACTCAAACACAATAACACACTCACACACAAACACACACAAACAAACACACAACACACACACACACACACACACACACACACACACACACACACACACACACACACACATACACATTCAGTCAGTCACTCAAATAATTTACGCTTGGGAAGTGCAATATTATGATGACCAATTCAATGATTATCTATTTAAGTGTATTTTCACCCTGCAGAGATGTAATTTTTGTTTTACAATTTAATTCTCTGACCTGGCTTTTCTATGTTACATCTTTATTTCATTGTTATATATTGTGATATTCGATATTTTGATTAATAAAGATGAATAAATAAAAATTACTTGGGAAATTCTTCAATTTCTGTTCATTTTCACGTATGGAATTGTGCGCTAACCACTCAACTTTCTCCTTGTCGAAACAGAACAGATTCAGATATGACTCAGTCAGAAGTGATTTTTAACGAATAATGCTACTTCTGTACCTTACTGGTGGTTGATACTTGATGATAATATCTCCCTATCCCGGAGGCGAATTTTTTCCCCACGACAATGACGAAATAAACCGCTGCAAAAACAAAACCGTTCTGCGGGATTCGAACCCGGGTCAAAACGCGCTATCAATACAGCGAGCTATCCAATGTAGCCACACAAAGCGACTCGACAGTTGACGTCTTCTTTAGCAATATATACCAACGGTTTCGAAAGTGCGAGATGTTAAAACCGTAGTGAAAGTACGCATGCGCCGTGCGAGAAAATCTCGTGGGTATAAAAATTTAGCATCACGGAGATGCGCGTGGCAGTGCAGTGCGACAGGTAAGGAAAATAAAGGTGCGTACAAGGTGCAACTTTGCGGAAATAGGTGCAGAGCAATTTCTGCCGCGGTATTCGAGCAAATCTGCACCTTTCAAGGCTGAGTGCTCGCCCCACTCCATTGTGTTTGCAAGTTTGCACCTTTCTAGGTGCACATTTTGACTCCAATAGACCGCTTTGTATTCAAATCTATGGATGTTTTCTCTCCCACTGCCTGGTGATGAGCTATTTCTTTCATCTGTTTCTATGAATACAATTTTAATACTGAAAATGCAACGTGCACACATTATACTACTTTCAATGTCGGACAAGCTCAGACAAGTTTTCAGGTTGTTAAGGACAACCTTGGTTTAAAAGGTATGCATGAAATTTGAATATATTACGAAAACGGCGTATAGGTTCAAGTTTGCACCTTGAAAAGATGAAAATAATGCACCTTCGGCTTCAATACAATATAAGCAGTTGAAAATAAACAGAGCGTCCGCCTCACGTGCGGAAGGTCGCAGGTTCGAGTCCCGGTAAGGTCATATTTGTACGAGTTTTTAAAAATTTGTAAATGTTAATTAATAAAGTGTATTATAATGTAAATACTATAAATAGCACTGGAATGAACGTAAATTGCGGTTCACACACAAAAACACACAGTTTGCAAGAAAAAGAAGAATACTTTTTCATTTTCCATGGTGCAACTTTGCACCTTTC
>JZLH01S0092609.1:0-15413 GCA_001188425.1 Eucidaris tribuloides | reverse complement strand
CTGGAACTGGAGCTAATGCTTCAGAAAACCTGAAAATGCTATGCTCTGGAACTGCACTGCGGCGAAGTTCCGGCGCGCCAACGGCGCGCCGTGCCGAAAGGGCAATGCTCTGGTTCGGCCGCGCCGCTTCGCGGCGCGGCCGAGCGAAAAATCAGAAGCGAAACGGCAAATTTGGGGGTCTCTAGAACTGGAAAAATAAACATTTTTCTGTGACTTCTGAAATTGAGGTGCTTTGGAACGGAAATTTGGGTCTGAAAAAGGGGGTCGTCAAAGCGGCACGTCCCCATACCACCAATATGTTGAGTGCCCCCCCCCCCCCCGGGGGTAAAATCTATACAGATAGCAATCAACACGGCATCTTGGTTAATGGTAGGTAAGTTCATGCATGCGCAGACGTTGAGACGATGTGCCGGATGTAAATTGGTGAGAAACATAGATGTTCACAAACCCATGGTGGATTTTATGCATCATTTCAGCTTGGTGAAGACGTCGTCGTCGTTGAAGGGTGTTCCACTGAGCAAAAGATGTTTAGCATGTTGGTAACACTGGACATGACAAACCTCGTAGCCTGCCGCTGGATGTTTTCCACCTTTTGCAAATTCCTCTCTGTCCGTGGGTTCCACACGCAAGAAGCATATTCAAGCTAAGGTCGTATTAGCTTCTTCATTGATTTGCCGGTTGCAGCTGCCAAGGGTTCTTCTGACGAGACCAAGAGTTCTCGAGGCCTTTGCAAGGATTTGTTGAATGTGGCTATTCCACGATAGATCTTCAGATATGATTACACCAAGGTATTTAGCTGTCTTAACTCTGAGGATTTCTTTGTCATTAATCTTGTAGGTGTGGAGCAGTGGTTTTCTTTTAAGAGTAACGGTGAGATGAGAGCATTTCTGGACATTGAACATCATTCCCCAGGACTCTGCCCACTGCTTCATCTTCTGTAGAGCTTCCTACAGAATAAGTTGATCTTGGCTTGACTCAATGCATCGGTAAATCACACAGTTACGCACGACTGGTGATTCCTTATTGTGCTACAAGTAAATGCATGAGAAACTGATTAGCACCAAAGAAAGTATCACCAGTCGTTCGTAAAGTTGTTCGAAACTTACGAAGAGCTTTATCGACCCCCCCCCCCCTTCCTGGGTTGGTTGTGCACACTAGGTCCAATGTGTTTCCTGACACTGGTCTGGTAAGCTGTATAAGACTGCAGTTGCTCAGGAAATCAAGACTCTGTGTGCATGGACATGTGGTGGTTATATTTACAAAATCAATGTCTGGTAAATAGCATCTCCTGGCAGGACAATGTTCGGGAGATTGCGGTGTTCGAGATCTTGCGGACGCTCTCCTCTAAATTGTCGACTGACAAAGCATTACTGTTTGGAGGGAGGTAAAAAAAAAAAGCCAAAATACACACATCCATTTCTTGTAAACTCAGCAGACATCCAGAAGACCTCTGCTTCATAATCAAACTCTGGGCTGCAACGAGAAACAATGTCAGTCTTGACAGCTACAAACACACCTCCCCCAAAAGCAGAACGGTCTTTTCTGAAAACTTCATAATTCCCTGTGAATATAGAGTAAGTTTGTATTGAATTGAATTGAATTGAGTTTCCATAAGTTTGGATTCACAGCCAAATATGTCTGAGTTACGTTGTTCTATGGCAGCGTGAAAATCTAGTTTACTTTTCTCACTTTTAAGTCCATTACAGTTGACTTGCATGCAGTTTTAGATTTTAAGCTCTTGGCCGTTTATGCCTGGAGATTCCCGTCCTTAATGTTGATGAAAGAGTAAGAAGTAGATGATCGTTGGAGCCGATTCTGATGCCACTTGTCTCTGATAATGACGCATTGCTGTCTTGACTAGTAACACTTTGTAAAACACTGAAAGAGTTTGATGTTGACAATGGTATGTTGGTCTTGAAAAGACAGGATGAGTAGATAGGAAAACCACAAGTGCAAATCTATGAGACATAAGAATGATTGCTATAAGATAGTCATAGAATGTGCTAGAAATGTCGAGACATTCGCAGTGGAACCATACACTGTAAAGGTCGCATGCTACCGCCCTGTGGTTGTCCAGCACTTCCCTTTTACAGGTTCCACAAAAACTTTAGGTTGAACTATTGGTGCTTGATTCATGCAGATCATTTGGGCTTGGATTTAGTTCTAACCAACCACTAAAAAAATAGCAGTAGCTGCTTAAGCTACTTGCCATCTGACGTTTTACTTGAATAAACTAAACAGTTATCTCTCACAATATGGGAGTCACCCTTCGTGTTTTTAAATTGGACAATTGAACTGTATTACATAATAGTGACAACATTAACCAAACATTATCCTCGAATTTGCACTTTTCTAAATCAAGAAATTCTGTTAATTTGTTTATTCCCACATTGAACAAAAAAGGAAAAGTTACAAAAGTAAAAAAAAAAAAAAAAAAAACGTATAACGATCGATCTTTTTTTTTTTTGGACGGCGCGGGGGGTGATTATAATTATTCGTTATAGTCTGTGCCTACCAAAAATAACAGTGATTTGGTCAACAGCGAAAAACAAGAGTATCATTCTGTTAATGTACCTGTCCTCTTTTTTTCAATGAAAGAATAGGTTTTGTGGCAAACATATCGTGAGAATCTTTTTAAAGAAAAACGTTATGAAATGATGAGTTGAAAAACAGGTCATGGCTGTGTGAGACTTTTTTTTAATGTTTGACGGACAAAACCTTCGTCATGACGAGAAAATATTTTTGACAAACAGAATTTTATTAGCTCATGTGGTCAGGGATTCCTCATTATAGAGGAACAACTCACGAACATCTTAGCTGATAAACGCATACTGCACATCTGGGGCATGTTGAATAAAACTTTTACCATCTTGGAGGAAAAAAACACTCTAATCATCTCACTAGGATTTTTTCTTTGGTAAAATCAATGGTACGTCTGTTGTTGTAGTATATAGGTGGTCCATAAGGTAACATTATTTTTCTTACCTGTAAATAACAGATCCATCAATGTATTGTGACAGGCTGATTAATTCATGATTAATGTTGTTTACATATTTCCAACAGTATCACATAGGTATTATAGTTCAATGTATAATAAAATATTTAGAAATGTTTTTATTGGTACTAAAATTCGGTGTGTCTTACAACTGTTTTGAATGCCCCAGGTAACGAACTTATCAAAGAGTGAAACATAATCATTGATTTAAGACAGTAACCTGCCTCTGTTCGTTTTGCTACATCATGCTTTAGTTTGCATGTTGTTTTACCTTTCTTCTGACGTTAAATTTCGTTTCAGAAGAACACGAGGAATAATACCTAGTCGCTATAAATGGACTTTCTTGGTACTAGATAAAGCATCTATGTAACTCGAAAGGAGCTTACATTTGAGTATTAGATTCATGTTAAGACATTATGTCAACACGCCTTGTGATCTTCAATGACGAATGTAATCCTAACACAATCAAAGTGCATACTCCCAAAGGAAAATTTCACGTCAAACCTATTTTACATGTTTCATTGTCGTGTAGGTTCTCGACTCTGTATGCATTCAAGCTTATTATGCAATTTAAGCATACACAATATTCATATTTTTCTATTACATCGGTACAATCCTTCACAATCATTGGGGAACGCTATTAATATTTCATCCCGCAATGAGTTTTACTGAAGATTATTTCTTTGGCGAAAAGTAAGACGATTTGCCCTTTTGTCACGCATTCGACTTAAACGTAATTCTTTTGATGAATTTTCAGCTAGATGTAACATCTCTTTTATTTTCCATCTGACAAAATTTTCCAATTGAGCACTATTCACTTCAGTATACGTGCATTATATTTGCCATACGACAAAAATACATTAAAAAGTAACAATAATATAAACAAGTTATAAAGCTATTATGTTCTTACGTTCTTAGAGTTATCTAATGCAATTTACTAACATCGACTGAAGACAGATAGGCCGACGGCAAGGGTTGATATCCGGCAGTGTATTCAAAAAGTTTAATCTGTAAAACTGTTAAACTTTCTTAGTATACACTACGACAGTTGAGGGCGATGTTCTACGGGTTAAACTGAAATTCCCTCTGAATCCATCTTTCTTCTGACGTTAAATTGTATCGTTCATGAAATTTTATCGTTCAGAAGAACACGAGGAATAACCGATTGTGTTGGCTCAGTTGGTAGAGCGCCCGCCTCACAATCGGGAGGTCGGGGGTTCAAGCCCGTTCAAACCCCGGCCGCGTCAGACCAAAAGATGTTAAAAGATGGGAGTTGCTGCTGCCCTGTTTGGCGTTCAACGATTTAAGGGATAGAGCAACGTCGATCTGGCGCCGCTCAGTAGCTGTCGGGCCCACGATCAATTGGGCAAAAATACAATTTGGATTATTAACATTAGCATATTATAATGATGATGATTATTGTTCATTATTATATTATTATTATTATTATTATTAACATATATTATTAAATTATTAGAGGCAGAGCGTCTCTTTTGTACGCCTGAAGACGACATTGTGTAAATACACACTGGTACACAGAACGAAATGCCATCTAATAACTGTTAGCAAGGTATTGGAGCTAGAAACTCAGTTTTAGTATATATTGATAGTATAATGTGATTTGAATTATTTCTCGTAGAGACAGAAGATCCTAGCATAGAACACTAAGCTTGCATTTTTTTTGGTGGCATTTTACAGTCCTGGACAATAGTATGGAATATGTTTATTTCTTTGCGTAGCTTTCTGCAGATTTCTTACAAATAATGTTCAATTACCCATGCAGAACATATCATTACTAAGTTCAAATGAACCTCACTAAGGGGCGGCGCCTGGGTAAAATATAGGAGGGGCGAAATCCGTCGGGGAAAATTTTGCCTGCCAAACAAATGTGTTTACTAGCCAAAATGCAAGTCTGACAAGCGGGGGCAGGGGCCCTTCGACAACAAAAAGCATTTTTTGCCCCACCATTTTTTTTTTTAGCAAAATCAACAAGAATAGGAGGGCGATATTTTTCGAAAAACAGTAAAATTCCCGTCATTTTAATAATAAAAATATGGGGTGGCCGCCCACCCCCTGAACCCCTGTGGCGCCGCTCCTGTCTCTACTTCAGGACAAGAAAACTTTTCCTGATATGATTTAAAGGTAAATGACATGATTGGGGGTGGTCCTCAACTTGGGCTGAAACTATTCTAAAATCAAGTAACTATGCAAGGATTCTCCTGTGAAAATCTTGTAGTCAAACGTTGACTCATTCTTAAATAAACAATGTCAATATCACTCGTAGCACGGAAACGTGCTGTGTGGCTCTCTATGGTGCTTATTTTTATTGTCCCCGGAAAAAATTAAGATACTTCTATGTTTATGCTTGATTCTCCTTAAGTAAACAAATTAGAGACAAATCCTCCCAGGTGGGAGATCCACTCCTTCTAGTGTATAGTTGGTATATATTTCAACTCATTTGGTTCTTGACGCATTTTCAAGTGTTTCCAATCATGTCACTAACCTGAAATATATTCCAAACTTTTGTCCATGACTGTAACACTCTAGGTAATTACTGATCTTCAGATTTCACAGACATGTCCTTCATAAATAGCCTAAGGTTATGAGTGACCTTTTACGATGCTGGGGGAGGGTGCAAATGAGATTTCCCTGCCTTTAAATCTGATTAGACTCGGAATAATCCAACCTGATAATAAGCTTCACTTTGTAGATAGAGAAGTTGTGGTTGAGACCCATAGCCCTCAAGGCCAAAGGTGTTGCTAAGGATTTGAACTCCATGTCCTGGGCCAATGTTTGGATTCCTCTATGCTAAGGTAATGCCATGGCTAAGATCAAAGTACCAAACACTGTAAAAAAAAAAAATCACCAAAGTCCTTAAAGCTAAATGACATGATTGGGGGGTAGTCCTTAACTTGGGAGTGAAACTACTGTATAATCAAGTAAGCTGTGCAATGATTCAACTGTGAAAATTTGATAGTCAAAAGTTGACTCGTTCTAAAATAACTTCCATCAGAATGCCTTGTCACAGACAAATAAGTGTGTGGCTCTCTATGGGATCTATATCTATCGAGGTTCGAGAGAAACAAAATGCTAGTATGTTCATGCTCGATTCGGTTCAAGTAAACAAATTCAAGATAAATCCTTCCAGCCAGGAGATACACACCAGCCGGTGTATCCATTGATATGTCTTGGTTCGAAAGACATTTTTTTTATTTCTCCCAATCGTGTCAGTGCCCTTTAACGTAGGTTACTGTTCAACTCATCGAGCTAGAGGGTGTTATCTGAAGATTACATTTATACAGGATGGCCCAGAAAGAATGCTACACCTACGATCGCTAATTTCTTCAACATCATCTGTAATATGTCATTGGTTTTTGTTTCAGCGATTAGAACATTCTTTACCAACAATATGATACCATGATCATTGATTTGGAGTCATTCCTTTGTGTCCTGCGGCCATTTTTCCGAGGCAATGTCATTTCCCAAATTTTGCCAATTTTTCATCAGCGGCGGTCATCCAAACACCGAGATATTCTCGCGTCTCAGCGTGCCATACCAGACAAACCACGATGACAATGGAGATGCAGCTCACATGGTCTTCTTTATCAAAGCGAGGGCATTCCTGCCCTTTGTTTCGACATACCTTCTTCTGTGGCACTCCGTAACGTGAGACTATTTCGGTGTTCTGATGATTGCTGGAGGTTAAAAATAGCAAATTCAGGAAATTACATTGCCTCAGAAAAATGGC
The DNA here is from genome assembly GCA_001188425.1 of Eucidaris tribuloides. NCBI lineage: Eukaryota > Metazoa > Echinodermata > Echinoidea > Cidaroida > Cidaridae > Eucidaris > Eucidaris tribuloides. The sequence continues at coordinate 8,670 of JZLH01S0092609.1, read as the reverse complement.
CCTAAGATCCAAACACCTCAATCAAAATTAATGATCATGGTATCATTTTGTTGTAAAAAGAATGCTCTAAACCATAAAATAATCACCAATGACATATTTTGAATGACTTTGAAGAAATTAACAATCGCATGTATGGCATTCTTTTTGGGCCACGCTGTATAGCAGCAATGGATACTCGTACCTCAAACGCAGTTCGTCCCGTGGGATCAAGGGAAAGTATTAGAGTCGTCAGACATATCATGTCCCTTCACATCCCTTCACATGCATTCACTTTCTTTAATTATTTTGTAATACCTTTGAATTTGAAAAAAAAAAAAAAACATTTCTTCAGTGCCCTAATATTGGTGTACGAGATTTCAAGCTTCAATTAACAAAGTTTTCAGTTAAAAAAATCTGAGCTGCATAATCCTTCGTACTACTATTATCCATGATAAGGTCTAAAAATGAAGCCCTGAAAAATCATTGCACTTCGAAACAAACATTAAGTGCTTTTGAAAAGTGAGCATCATCGATGAGCGACCATTCCAGTTTTCCAACACAGACTTTCGTCCCCAGGACATTAAAGGGAGAAGGCACCAGCAACTAACAGGCATAAGTTAAGAAATAAAGAGTCATTGAGAGTATTGTGAGAATTATGGTATATGGTGATAAATACAGCCTAAATAAGGGCTATTGTGTGACACTCACACTTAGCTAGGCCCTATAAATTAGTTAATTTGTGTTTATTTTATGTCTTTGCAAGCCTTGTCTTAAGATAAACCTGCAGAAACAGTCATAGGGGGGATGAGCTTATCGATTCAAACAGTGCATACATTACTGCGGCGTAACACACGTCGGGTGGCATGCATCGGTCATGCTTGGTCAGTTTCAGCAATGTGTACGTGCGATCTGATTGGTTGGCAAGAACTCAAATGTTTTCTTAACTTATGCCTGTTAGTTGCCGGTACCTTCTCCCTTTAATCTGTGTACAGCTCACAAAGATTTCAAAGATGTGGCGTCGTGCATCTGTAATCGGCCTTCTTAAGCCTGGTAATTCAGACACGTCTCCAATAAGCTACCGCCCTATTTCACTCCTGTGTGCCACTTACGAGCTCATGGAACGTCTCATCCTTACGAGAATCAACCCAATTGTCGACCCACTTCTGCCACACGACCAGGCTGGTTTCCGACAAGGGCGTTCTACTGTCGACCAAGTGGCAAAAATCACACAGACCCTTGAACATGCTTTTGACAGTAAGCTGGTGACCGGTGCTGTTTTTCTAGATCTCACTGCGGTATACGACACAGTCTGGCATCAATGACTTCGACTGAAGCTTCGGAGAATGATCAGTACACCAGGTCCTTCGTGCTCTCCACTAGCGATAGACAGAGGACTCGTCCATACAGACTCAAGAATGGTGTTGCTCAGGGTTCAGTCCTTACACTTACGCTCTACAACATCTACACTTCTGATTTCCCTGACAACTTTTCTACACGATGCTGATGTTGCCCTGACAGTGTCAGCTACACAGGTGAAAGAAGTATAAGATAGACTCTCTGCTGACATGGGCATCAGCTGTCAGTACCTAAGCAAGTGGAGGCTCAAACTGTCCACAACAAAGAGAATCTTCTCCATATTTCACCTAAGAAATCACATGGCAACATACCAACTGAAGGTGCAAACAGACTCGGGTTTACCCAAATTCGACCCAAATCCAACATACCTTGGAGTCAAGCTGGATTGCAGCCTCACCTACAAAAGCCACCTGACAAAGCTCAAGTGCAAGATCTCTTCCAGAGGTGCTTAATCAAACGACTGGCAAGTACAAACTGGGGTGCTTCCTTTCACACTTTTAGAACTGCAGTTATGGTCCTTGTATTATCAGCAGCAGAATGTTGTGCACCGGTATGGACACAGAGTGCTCACACGCACCGCGTAAGCGTGCCCATTCATGACACTTTGAGGCTTGTCTCAGGCTGTATTCGTTCCTCTCCGCTATGTCAACTCCCATTCATATCTGGGATTCAACCTCCCCAGGCCCGTCGGGATAACATCTGTAGACGGTTGTACAAAAAAAGCTTCTCGGCCAAATCATCTCCTACATGATGTGCTCTTTGAGAAATACGCTCCACAAAGGCTGAGCTCAAGGAATCCCCTGCGCCCATTCTTGGAAAATCTGGCAGCAGTAGGCTCCACACCATTGGATGTCCCTCAAGCCATTCATAGAATCCTGGTCATCTCATCCCCCTGGCAGCAACCTTCCCTAAAATCCTTGGGTACAGTTGAATAGACTACGTTCAGGTGCTGGCCGTTATGCCGCAAACATGAAAAAATGGGGCATCTCAGACTCTGACCTTTGCCCGGCGTGTGGTGAAATCCAGACCCACGAACACGGTGTCAATGAATGTAGAGTAACTGGTCCCCCCTGCCCACTGACATATAATGACAACCCCCAACTAGTGATCTACCTAACTGCCAGTTTTGAAATTGTAGTTAACATACGAAATAATAATAATAAAGGTTATAAGGCCCTTACCTTGCCGGGAACATTTGCCAGGGCCCTTCTGCCGGACAACCAATGATGCTCCTGAAGTGACCTTGTTGGGTGAGCTTCTCACGGAGTTTACCCCATAGACAACGGTCTAACTGACAGTTATTCTTTGGTACTTTTTAGAAATTCTAGGTAATTACAGATTTTCAGATGTCACAGACATACATATCCTTCATATAAAATAGCCTAAAGGCATGAGTGATATGTTGTTGTGCTGCTGGAAGGATGCAAAAGAGATCCCTGCCTTTAAACCCTCTTTAAAAATGGTGATTAATAATCGCCCCCGAAACCTGCGATCTAACGGAACCGAACGGGAAAAGCTCGGACGCATCCACTCGAAGAAATCTATTTTATGAATCTTTTCAAGCACTCCTTTCCGCTCTACTAACTGGAAAAGTATATATTTACTCAACATAATTCCCAAAATCAGACCACGAACTTAATGTTTTTCGAAGTAATACCTCCTAAACTATCGCGTGCGAAATGCTTCATGTAGCACGCAATCATGGCAATGGGGGCATAAAGAAAGGTCAGGCGTGACCTATTCGAAAGCGGTGAAATTTCCATGCTGACGCTCAAGAAGGTCGCTTTCATACAAAAAAGAAATAAAAAGATAATGTTTGAGTTTGTCAAAAAACAAGACACAGGTATTGAATTTGTTATAGAATATGTGACTTGCCTGTTAACCAGTGATTTCAAAATGATATAGCATCTATGCACCATTATTTGGTAGCCTTGCTAATCTAAACAACTGAACTCCAAGCTAATGACGGCAAATCTTCCATCACAGTTCCTCATTTTCTTCGTTTCTATCTGGGAAAAGCATATTAGACCTACATTTACGTTGTAATATTGAAAGACTTCAATGCGAATTGTAACAAAAAAAAAATATTTACGTCAAGATTGACAGTTTAAACAAGAAGATTGTCCGTCGTTTCGACTGACGACTGTTATTCACAGTTAACATTGTCTCACATGTATATTTCTGTGTAAGTACATGCATGTCACCACGTTGGTTTATATAGAGAATGTGTTATAAAACGTAGTGTTCTGCTGTTTCCAGCTGAACTCTCTTGAATCTGTTCTGCACTAAAGTGCCATTTGTAGTATACAAAGTATTAACTGCGGTTTTAAAACGGTGTGCGTTCAGCTTTTATAGTTCTACAAGAACTCGGCGTACATAAACGTGATAAAGATGAAGGTAATGGATGGTAATGTCGCTTTAATTGCACTATTATACATCATATCTTATCTTAAACACTTAATCCTGGTTGTAAATGGTTAGAAAGACACAAACACTGACTGCTTGTGTATATCGTTTATTTATTGTCCATATATACCAAACAAAAGTTGTTTCTATCATTAAGGAGAGAAAAGAAAAGAATTTACGATTTCGATACCTCGTTTGCTACAAAATATACATGCTTATCTTGTTGGCTAAAAATGATAAAACCATCCTTTTTATCCCCTCTCTCATATTTTTATTTTTTTCACAATATTGCCGTATAATCATGGGCGCAAATCCATTTTTAAACGTGTGTGTGTGTGGGGAGGGGGGGGGCACCACGTGGTACACCACCCTCTTAAGTTACAAATCGTGTGGTAGGGGGCGGGGGGGGGGTAACATGTCCCCCTGGATTTGCGTATAAATATAATAAAAACTCAACGTATTTGCATCTGTAAAGAGAAGGCTATTGACCTGTAAAAAAAAGTTACAAAAATGAGAGTACAAACGGGGAACAATACACTGTCTTATATGCTAGCATTGCATTTTTTTGTTACTAGAAGTTTGGTTCCACCTTTATATCGTGAATGCCATTTCAGTGGAAGTTATTCTTCAAACTTCATTGAGCACCAACAATTTGAAGCATTTGCAAACTGTTTAAAAATCTGATGGAGCTTTACCTAGATCCTTTTGAATTTAGAAGAAAAAAATAACAACATAAACTTGTTCATCTGCATAGAGAGTAATAGATATTTATGAGGGGTATAGCCCGGGAATCCGAGGGAAATTCCCTTCGCTGTACCCATCATGTTATGAATGCATGAGGATAAAGCTAGCTGAAAAGATTTCTGTGAAGTTTTCAACAAACACAGGAAAAAAAAGGTATGTAAGCTTTTACAACCATAAACACCTGTTCGGTGTTCTATGAATTTATGCACTTACATCATCAGTGTGAAAAAAACAAAGTGAGTTCAATGATTGAAATGATTCTCTATTTGTTCCACAACCTCTCATTCATATTTGTTGTTTCTCATGATTGTAGCATATAACTACATCTAGACGAACTGACAGGCAGCGTCTTACCACGGAGAGACTACCCCCCCCCCCCCAATTATTTGTTCTGTTGCCCTTTTCCTCGCAATTTAACCAAAAATATGTTAAATTATGAACTACAATCTTAGAGGAAATCGAATAGGAAGTTATATACATAAATTTTTCTGAGTATGTCCGTCAAGTGTGGCCATTATTTATTTTTGTAGTTAAAAAGAAAAAAAAATGCATCGATATCGACAAAGTTTAAAGAATTATCGCTTTCGCATTGCACACACTTTTGCCATAGAGGGCGACATTGACAGTACGTGCCAGAGCCATAGACTTGGATACTTCACAATCCAACTCTATGGCCACACACTTGCGGCCGCTAAACGATGTATGCTGTGTTGATTGTTGACAAAAAGAGAACACAGATGGTATACTTGAGAACCAAAGGAAAACACAATATTTTGGAAAATTGTATTTACCCCCCCCGTTTTTTTGGGGGGGGAGGGGAGGGGGGGGGAGGATTCTTCTCTCAGTCTGCATGCGGAAGTAAATCTAACCCTCAAATAAACAACTATGATTTTGTTAAATTTGTCGTAATAAGATGAAGTTTAAAGACATTTATTGTTTTGACGCAGTGAACTATCCTCTGAACTGAGTTTCGTTGATAACTTATAAACCCTTATTTTCAACGCATATGTTTTCAACATAGCGTTTAATCTCTACTACACTTTTGGTCGATCAGACATATTTTTTCTGTTATACAGCGTGGCCCAAAAAGAATGCTACAGATGCGATCTGTTAATTTCTTATCAAATCATTCACAATAATGTCATTGGCGTAGATTTAATTCATTAGTTAGAACATTCTTTCTATCCAACAAAATGATATAACATGTCAATTAATTTTTGCAATGTGAGGGTTTGGGATGATCTCCGAAGGGCATTTTTTCGGCAGGCAATGTCGTTTTCCCAAATTTACTATTTTTTACACTCCAGTGACTCATCAGAATACTGAAATATTCTCGCGTCTCAGCATGCCATTCCAAGACAACCGCGATGACAATGGAGATGTAGCTCGCATCGTCATTTCTTATGAAAGCGCAGGGCATTCCTAGCCCTTTGTCATCGCGTTTGCGCTATGGCAAGCTGAGACGCCAGAATATTCTCAAATTGGCAAATTGTGGAAATTTGTCATTTGCCACCTCGAAAACAATGCCCTAGATCAACAACGCCTTACTCAAAATCTTGATATCATTTTATCTAGAAAAAGAAATGTTCTAACCAACGAAATAAAAATTTAATGACATTTTGCCGAGAATGTGAAGAAATTAGCGATCATACTCGTAGCATTCTGTCTGGGCACACCCTGTAATGCCTACCTTTCACAACGCAAGCTTTTGTCATGCCAGCACATAAAAAACATGTAAACATTTATTAACTATAATGTATCTACATATGTACATGTAACTGGTAATTTATCCGGGGGCAGGATATTACAATTCCGCCCGCACTTTTCTAATTCTCTACACCCATATAACTTCAAAACTTGCGTCTTTCAGATCGTTTTACAGCCACTATGATGTAGGTTTATTCAGGGGCGGCGCCAGGCGTAAAATCTTTAGGAGTCGGGAACATTTACGGCCAAATGTTTACTAGCCAAACTGCTGCAGCCAAACTACGACGAAAAGTACTTTTTGCATTTTTTTATTACTAGCCAAATCAACAACCACACAAAAAAAGAGGGGGGGGATGTTATGTTTTCGAAAAACCGTTAAAATCCGTTGTTTCATTATTGTTGTTTTACTTTGGAATGAATAGCGCCCTCCCGTGGGCTCGCCCCTGGTATCATTATACAAAAACCAAGTTTAGATGGTACTATTTAATAATAATAATAATAATAATAATAATAAAATAATAATAATAATAATAATAATGATGATAATAATAATGTTGGTGATTATAATGATAATGATAATGTTGGTGATTATAATGATAATGATGACAATTATTAATAATAATGAGAAAAATAAACGCAATAATATGGCCTATTAAACATAAGGCTCGAGGGAATTCAGGAGAAATTATAGAATCATAAAATCATTTTTTTACACAACTTGCTAAAATTATCTAAAACTTTTACAATCGTCTTAATTTGATTTTTATATGTTTGAATTGAGATAGTAGCAGTAAAACAATATTCATGATGAATCTTGTAAACCCACAAAACAAGTCATTATCGCTGAAATATTTGGGGACTAAACAAGGATACATGGGTGTGTGTAATAGAAGCCTACTGTTTGCGGTAGTTCCACATCCTCAACTCATCAAACTGGATTGTTCAAACGACGGGGAAATTCATTAATCATTTTAATAGTCTGGTCGGAAATTATTACGGTTTTCATCCATCCTGTATGGTGAAACGGCATTGAATACCGTTTTGTTTTCCCTTGACCTAGATTTGCTTTTACAATTTGTACGACGAATTTGAAAATTTGAAAATTACTCCTGAAAAATAATGAGTGAAAATGTTCACTCTTTGAGGAGTGAAGTTTTTTAAAAAGAGTGAATTTAGAGTGAAAATATGAACTTTCCACTCATTTGGGAGTGGCCTCAGGGATCACTCGGAGATTTCGTGTGATCTCTGAGGTCACTCCGAAATGAGTGACAAACACACATTTTTCACTCAAAATTTACTCTAAATTCACTCTAAATCCACTCTTTTCTAAACTTCACTCCTCAAATGGTGAACATTTTCATTCGTTCTTTTTTTTAGAGAGTAGCTGTTGACCTAATTATTTGCCTACTTTAAACTCTCCAGCACGGTGCCAGAAAAATTATTACTGGAAACCGAATAACAATCAAACTAAAAGATATCCCACGAAACTACCTTCCTATATCATCAAAATGTCCATTAGTCAACAGTCGTTTTTCATTATCTCTGCCCATGCACCCCTCAGATTTTGAATTGTTTTTGTTTAGAACAATATACAATGACTAATTCTGAATATTGTTTTTTTTTTTTTTGGACCAAGGACGAAAGGTAAGGACAAAAATTGTGACCCTCACCCCCTCCAATAAATAAATGAAAATTGCCACGTTTACGCCAATGATCCCTTGTAAAAAGAGAATACAATACATCGGGGATAAAGCATTGTAAATATAGTAATATCTTTTGCTGTTATTTAATATAATCTTTATTGGGAATCAAACGGGATTATACATGAAACTGAATTGATTAGAAACAAAATCAGTTAAAAATGTTCCTATCATTGTACTCATGCTCATAATTCTGGAATATTTTAGAAGTTGCCATTTTTCCGTGAACGATACATCTGAGATTAATATTTGCTCACCCCTGGTGAAACAATTATAATCTAAGTATGTCAGGAATGCAGGACATTTTTTAGCGTCCGACTCGACGCTAAAACCCGTGTTTAAAAATGGCGGTATCCAGAGTTGTGGTGGTTACACGCGTTATTAGACTTGTAATAGACTATTCCGATGTTAATTTAATGATAATTGACATTAGATCAAAATTTATCAGTTTTTTGTGTTTTTTTAAATTACTTTAATTTAATACCTTTTTCATGATTTTTGGTGGATTAAAAAAAAATATTATTGCGCTCAAATGTATTTTGGATTTTACTTTGGTCATCTCATGAAATCCAAAAATTGCTCACATACTGCGTTTTTGTGAAATAAACACTTATCTTGAAAATTTTGGACAATATAGGAGAAAGAACTAAGTATCAACAAAATATTCCATAATTATGAGCAGGAGTGTATATAAGATAATTGAGACAAAATAAAGGTGAAGTAGCAAAAATTCAAAGTAGTCCAATATTGTGCAGAATAAATTTGCTGTTCATCTCTG
>JZLH01S0092608.1:56251-69814 GCA_001188425.1 Eucidaris tribuloides | reverse complement strand
TCCAAGTTGATACGTTTAACTTCTGTCTATAATTAACACGTCATAGATGTCCAGCATCTTTCTTTTAATTTTGTAGCTTCCCTTTTTTCCAAGGAAGCTGAATTCTCCATCACAGTAAACTTCGAGAAAAGTATTCCTCCCTTGATTCTTTCAAGTCACTTGGACCAGTGCATTAATAAGCATGACGTAGATCCCGCTTAATCATCGTCTCCTTCTTGCTATTAATGATTCAAAGTCGCGAGTTAACTAAAGTATATAGCTAACCCCTGGTCAACTGCCCCAATTTGCTCGAAGTTAACTAGTTTTTTCCTACAATGCATCACGCTAAATTACTTTTCCTCTGTGTATTTTTGCCTATTTGCATATCAACATCTAGTCAATCAGCATTTTCAGGCTGTTGAGAAGGAATATCGAGAACGGAGAGAGAAACAGTCTTAAGTATATCGGTTGTCAGAGGTAATAACTCAATTATTTATAGTGATTGCTATCTATTATATTTCGAATCAAATAAAATTTCAGCTATTCCACCTAAAATTTTTGTGTCCTGACAAACTCAAACAGGCGGTCCAAAACTGAAATCCATAACATTTAATAGCTGATAAATCTATTTCCTTCAAATAATGTTTGTTTGTAAGAATATCAAGAATTAAAAGTAAACTAATGACTGCCCACTTTGATTGTATTACCAAACAGCTTTATTTCTGAGAGCAGAAAATATGATTTTCCAAAAAAATTGGATGAATTAAATTTATTTTTGAATAACTAACTAATTCCAAGAAAACAAACTAAGAACACATAAGTGGCTAGTTATTTTGTAAGCTTAATCCTAATATTATTGATGACTGGACAAAGAAATGGCCAGCTTCTCAAGTTTCATTCAATTTCGTTGTGTTTCAAATGATGTGTACACAATACAGGTCCAGGTGTTTGCACCAAGTAAAGCACATGAAAGAGCATGCTTTTAATGGCATTATGTGTTTCAAATTATTCTTCTGTCTGGCATTTTTTGACTCAGTTGTCCTAGTATGCTGCCCACTTCACATAAAAATTAATTTTTTTGAAATCAATCAAAAATGGTTAGTTACGTCTTAACATTGCGGTTTAGTTAGCGTTACATTGGTTAAGTTACGTTACACATTTTACAAGGCTTCTCATATTCAGCCATAAGGGCAATGTTATTGATTTAATTGGACTGTTTTTGAAATTAGGCCTATGTATGAAGGCAATTTTGAAAATAATAACATTCTGGCAGATTGTTGTTCTATTCCAAAGCAAAAACAAAGTTGAGTTTTTGGTTAGTTAGCGTACATACAGTCAAATGGGGTAGAGATTTTGAATTTGTAGTCATAATATATCCCCGAAAACTAAATTTTAGAACTCTGGATGCCACAGTAATTACAATGCAATGATTGAATATGCGTAAATTGATTTATAAGACCTTTTCCAAAATATTCAGTGATAATTTAAAACATTTGCACAAATTTCTTCTTTATTTCCATCTGAAATAGGCAACCATGCAAATGTATCACTTTTTAAGATATTTTTGGAAAGCGATGACAATTTGGAGTATTTGGCTGGTGTTTTTGTTAACGATAGTATTCAACCAGTAATTAACCAATTTTACACCTCAAAAAATTTAAATTTTCAAAATTTCAGGTCAAATGTCCTTGAAGTTCACGGAATTGCCCATATATATATACTATGCTCTACTTCTACAGTATTGAGCACTCTACATTAAGATAGACAGACACAACCAGATATATATATACATATAATATATATATATATATATATATATATATATATATATATATATATATATATATATATATATTCATTTATCCACGCCACAAACTTTAAATGATGTTAAAATTTCTTATGCTTTTTGGATATTATAGTAACAAATGTGCCCCAAGTTTGAGAATGATAACATATCTATTTAACGTAAATCGTCGTATTGTCGAGACTTTATGGATAAGGCCGTGATGCATGGAGTGTTTATACTAGATTTTTCGCATATCAATAGTGTTTCTTGCATTTCAATTTCTTTTAATTTTGCTAACACATACGCTATGTTTTACTAATTACTAAATGTTGTTTGGTTACACCATGACAAAGAAATATCAATGAAAATACAACACTGAATGATCGCTGTAATGCATTTCTTCTTTGTTTTCATTTGCGTTGACAGGGTTGATTTACGTGACATTTGGACGATAGCTGACGCATTAGGGTCCCGGAAGAACCAAACCATAATTTGAAATTATGAATTCAACTTTCCTGTGTTCATAATTCCAAATGGAGTTTTTGGTGCAGAAATAACACAAAGAGAACAACGTATTGAGTTATGGTGCAGTCGATAATAAAGACGGACTACACTGAATGATAAACGATCTGTCAATATTGAAGTTCCAAAATTAAGGTGTTGCAGTTAAAAATCTTGTATCTCCATTCTAACATACGTCACAAAATTTGAAATATATCCAGAACATGATTAGTGTAAATAGCTTCACCAGTTCAGTGACGAAGATATCAAGACGGATGTAAAAAAATAGCATTGTAGATGATGAGGATTGCCACATGTGCTGCAAAAAGGCATCCAGAAAAGGGAGTAGCAAATCTAATCTAACTTTATTATTAATTAATTATTCTAATTATGCTATAATGTTTGGAAAAATAATATTTGTGGTTGTTCAAGACAAAACAGCGGTATTTTAGTTTACTCAAATTAGTGAATATCGTGGTAGTAAATGTTGCAGTACTGGACAATCCACACAACATGATTTTTTTTGTAATGTTAGTGATAAAGGAAATTTCACTTCAGTCACAATTTCACAATCATCAAAATAAACATCTGTTGGTTGCCATTCATTACATTTTCTGGCGTTTCCATACGATCCGTGATAAGGTTGTTCCAACAATCTGTGGATTTATGATAATACTCGTCCAACTGTGAGGAAAGCTAGTCTTTTGTTTGATTAGCACCGTTTGATATATTACTTGTTCATAGGAGACTTATTTCCCAATTGTGCAACGAAATGTACACATTTAGCTCAAAACTTGCAACCTTTGCCCATCGCGCTTTCTTTTCTTACACCTGCGTACGCTGTGAACTTCTAAACAAATACAATCTCTCCATATGCATTTCTTGCTGTAATAATATATGATGTAACCGCGCTAACTGTTCATAAAACAGAAGAATTAACAGGGTATCATTTAACAATGTTTCCGTAAAAAAGTAACCTACGTTATCATTCATACAATTAGTGTCTTTAGTGTCTCTGATAAGACCTTAAAATGAAGCCCTGAACAAAAATTATATTGTATGTTTTATTTTTCTTTATGAGTGACTTTGGTTTTACCATAACGGCTTTACCCATTGTCTGCTGTGTTACAATGATTAGTCTACCAGATGATTTATTCATGTGTTATATTAATCCATATAGTGGAGCAGATAACTGCATATTTTGAGTCAAATCGTTCAAATTGTGATAAAAGCATTAAATTTTGCATGGATATTCCTTGAGGGGTGTCCTATCAGAAAATAACGCGGGCCACGCGAAATTTCTAAAATGGTGGGTTATGGGGGCCATTTTTCAAAATGGCCGCCATGTGCAACCTATATTGAGCAGTTTTGAAAATGATTTTGAATGGAACCTCCTATAACCATGAGTTTGGTATCACTTTAAAGACATTTGAATTTTCTACAAGATGATACCACACTTGATTGGATTGTGCTAAATTTCATACCACTTTAAGGCCAAAAATGTGAGTTTTTAACGCCTTTTTTTCAAAAATTGAAATTTTAATGAATATATATTTTACTCTATTTCAAAACATTTTGTCAGGAAGACATCAAAACTTTGCATAAAACTGCCCCAATATATAGTCAATATTGTATCGAAATGGCATATTCACTGCCTTTTTATAAAATGTATGATTTTGCTTCAAAGTTAACACCATTGTATCAGCTGAAACAGCATGTTGTACGCTACAACACGCTTGTGAGTCTCCCGTAGCATAGACTGGTTCCTTTCCAATAGCTCGCGGTAGCGGTTGTTTTGGACCGCTGTTTGATGCAAGACACAAATTTTATGGAATGTGAAATTAATGAATATAAAAGCATTAATTTGTATTACCTTTCAACGTAAAACGTCCGTCGAGGTGTCTTCATATGCAGCAAAGATAACTTACTGATACATTTACTGTCCGGCAAATCTGGGTTGCTAATTTACGCGACTTTGACTTGGTTAACGGGCACGTGTGGCCGTGCGTGTTAATTCAAGCGTTGATATCAATGGAGCGCGGGTAGATGAGCGGCGAGGATGTTCTGTGCTGTAAAGTGGGACAACCTAGCAACAATTGCCGCGGTCTGGGGTAATATAGCACCTTTGGCGCTATACTACCCCATAGTTCTATGGGTTGCCTACATGGCAATCTATTGAGCAATTTGAAGATTCCGTTTGAATGGAACCTACTCTTACCATGTGTGTGGTATATACAGCTTAATTAACGAAAAATTAAATTCTGGACAACATGATACAACATTCAATCAAATATTGCAAATGGATAAATACCATATATACAAATATATATCAAGTTGGTGATATAATACATGGTTATTCATTCTGCGATCTGTATAAGTTTAGAGAGTCGGTGAGGAAAAGGGTGTGCCGCTTTCTCCCTACCTATTTTGTTAGGGGTTGAAGTGCTTGGAATCATGATAAGACAGCAGTACTGTTTAACAAGGTATTAATATACAAGGAAAGATCGAGTGAGTCAATATGCGGATGACACAATTATCTATTTAACTGCTAACGAAAGCAGAAATTAATAAATTTGCCTTTGATTATTTTATCTTTTTATGCCTCAATATCAGTCTGAAGAGTAAGCGTTGAGAAAGTACATAGTTGTTCGTCTAGGCGTACCTTTTTGGTAATCTATGCGATGAGCATTAAAATTAATGCGATTTCTGATGACATATGACTATTTAGGATACATATCCCCACAGTGAAAGAACAAGTATGTTTGAGCTGAATTTTGACCAAAAAATGAAAGAAATCGAAAAGTTTGCTCAGAACATGGAGCGTCAAATCTAATTAGTTTAGGTTAAGATTGTGGGTATTAAATCTTTAATATTATCCGAAGTTTGTTTACTTTATTTAGCAATGTTCAGATCCAGCAGCAAAGTTTTTTTTGACTCACTGCTCAAAAGTTGTTATTCGATTTCTGTGGAATGAAAAAAGAAGATCAGATAAAAAAGTAAATGTGAATTCAACGACTATAAGATGTGGATTGAAAATTACATGTTCATTAGCTCTGTAAATCTTTAAAATGCCTGGTGTGAAACGAATGTTGAGTGAATAACAACACAGGAAATGAAAATACTTGTTGATTGATCTTGTGCGAGATTTGAGGGAATTTACGCGTTTTCGGGTAATCTTCATCAAAACGAAGTAAAAAATTTTTCTTTAAATTGTTTTTGGTCTGATGGCTAAGAGTTGGTCTTGTGGAAATAGATACTACAACCGTTAACGGTTTATAAGAATTCTTTATCCCAAACAATTTGGAATAATTCATCATAAAGTTGATGGGAAAACAATTATTTACAACATAGTTCGAGCAGCTGGGTTATTTGTACATCAAGGATTATAGTAAAAAATTGGAGGTTTTAAATCTTCTCTATCAATATCTGACTAATATGCATATAACTTTTGAAGACAAACAAGTTTTACACTACTATTCAATCATATCAGCAATTTGTCCGAATGGAAAAGTAATTAAAAGAAGGTAATTATGCAGTAATTCTGTTTTGCGAAGACAGAAGCCTAAGCTGTTTAAACTGAAATAAGAAAACATGGCTAAATTCTGTTTTCTATATTTTTATAACATGTGATCGTATTGTGACACAAACCACGTTAGAAAATGGAGACTGAACTACAGTTCACTTGAAAAATTTTACAGTGGCCAAATATCGTTTCAGCTTACACTACTAGTTACCTTAGATTCTAAGATCGGGCATTCTTTAAATTTATCATCTCGAAGTATGCAACGAATAATATTTATTCGATAGCTGTCAAAAGCACACCTGTTGCAATTTTTTGTAAGGTGGAGAGTCAATCGATTGACTCATTTGGTTCTTTCATTCGATGGTCAATCGTTTTTGCGAATGACGTAAACTCATGCTTCAAGAAAAAGTTTAGTTAACCTGCGCCGTTTACTTGTTCTAAATCTGTTTGCGTTAACACAAAAATCGATCCAATCTAAATACGATTATCTATACGGAAAATATTTCATTTTTCCATACTAAGTACCAAGAGACGAGTGCTTTTGCTCAAAGCTTCAAAGCAGAAATTTTATCACCTAGAAAAATAAAGGTAGTGTGCTTTGCGCAAAGAAAAAACTAACAAAACATACTAAAAAAATGCGATAAACTATTATTAAATTTAGATCCTTTTTGCCGAAAACGTTACGCGTAGATATGTATAAGTAATGAAATCAAGTGTCATTCTTGCTTTTGTAATGATGACAAAAAAGTGATATGATGATATTCAAAAAACCAAAAAAAAACATTCAATCAAATTAGTGCAAGCTTTCATAGCAGTTTTGACCCAGAAATTTGCATTTTGTCCATTTTCTCCTGACTGTGATTTTTCTTTTAAAAAATGGGTATTTTGCCAGATTTACAGAAAAATTGTGAATATGACATCAAAACTTTTCAAACGATCGCAAATCTATATCTTAATGATTATGTAAACATGTTACAATCATTCCATTCTTATTTAAAAAAGGTATCATGTTCCCAAACTTAAGAGCGTAGGCCTAGGGTAAGCCAAAACAGCATTTTATACGTAGGCACAGGCAAGTACTATTGCATCTGGAGCCTAGACAGCAACCACCCAAGTAAGAAAATAGTAAATAAACATACATAAATAAATAAATAAATAAATAAATAAATAAATAAATAAGTTAATAAATACATAATAAAGAATGACTTAATTTATTTCATCAATTAATAATTAAAGAAATAAAGAAACTGGAACAAACAAATACAACACACAATGTAATTCATTTTTTTATATCACCGATACTCGAAATTTGGCCATATATAGTGGTTTGGGGTGTAGGTTTTTGTGTTATGGTTATAGGAGACACTTGTTGTCTGAGAAGTCCAACACATCCACTGGATGACTCCTTGCACTATGCCTCTTGACTTATGTCTCCAAGAAGTTGCAAGTGCACAGCATCAGCCACAACCCGGTAAACCGTGCTGGATCATGGGCTTGAGGGAAGCATACAAAATGTCTGTGTGACGGAGTATGTATTGCTCCACATCTTATGTGTACAAAATGTGCCTCAAGATGTAAAGAGAGTGAATTTCTAGCACAACCAGGGAACATTAGTGCAGTGGCGTACCGTGTGTCAACTCATGGGGGGGGGGGGTGGCATCCAATCACTCATTCAAAATTATATTTTTAGATGGTGGATTTTTAAGCGCCTGCGTATACGATAAACATACGGTAGGTCTATTGAAAACGTGAGGGTTTGTTTGGCAACTTTTTGTATCAAAATGTAACAAAATCGCCATTTTCATATTTATTTTTAAAGGAATTACTTTTCCAAGCAAGTCATAATTGAGTAAAAAGCAATTCCGTGAGTGATTGCAAGAAGCAAACGATATGGGAAACTTTGAATCTTTAAGAAGACAAACTCGTTTTGTGATGTATTTTTTTCAAAGTAATTCGAAATAATGTACACTGTAATGTAAAGAACAAATGGAATTATGTAAGTGATAAATGAAGTTATATAACCCTCTTTTCGATTTGAAATTATGATAGGGCACCCGGTGACGAAACTGAATTTAATTTTACAGGAATGCAAATGTTGCACACACAAAATGTACGTCACATGGGTAATGGATTTTGGAGGAGAAATTTCTACGTAAAATTGTTTGAATTTGAGGGGGTCGGTGGAATATAGTGCTTTTAACCCTCACTTTTGTAAAAATTGAGTTACACACGTTTTCATGATCCTTATCCATCACTCTACCTCGTGTAAAAATATAATATTTGAATTCGACCAATAAGATGGTCAATAAAGATGGACACAAGGGAAAAAAAGGTATCAACTCTTCGGCAGCAATATACTACTAAGCCATAATTTCAAGATGTTTTCAATATGTCTGTGCTTTGTGGATTAGCACTATATTCATCCTAAATTTCAGAGTGACAAGTTTTTTGGCAATTTGTACAATTTCGGTAAGAAATACAGGTAGCTGGTAAACAAAACAAAATATCAGTTTTGTACGAATTTACTTCAGTCGTAATATTAATTTCAGAAGAAATATAGTGCTAATTGATATTATGTCAGAAATGACATTATATTTGCAAATTTATCTTAATCTTTATTCTCCATATTCACAGAGGATCATCTTTGATGTTTATTCTTTCATTTGACTAAATTTCAAGACACCTGACCAAAGACCGTGATTTATGGATTTTTTCAAACTTTAAAAATCAATTATCTCAAAATGACACTTTGTGGGTTAGCACTATATTCCGCCCACCCCGTCATTTGATAAAATGGGATGCAATATTGCCCACGCTATACTGGTTCAAAGTGAGTTACAGAGGTATCTATGGGAGCGAGCGCAGCCAGCGTGCAGCTTTGAAGGCGAAAACAATTCATTTGGGGGAAGGGGAGAAGACAAATTACTCTTGGTAATAAACTCAATCCATCATGTATTCTGGTTCAGTGTAAATCATCATATAATTTGTAATGGCCTGTTTTACAATTCACCTAACCATGTGAGTAAGTTTCTATAAAACTAGGACGGGGTGGAGTAAGTGGGGTCACCGGCAAGCATTATAGTTGCTTATGAAAATACGCCACAAAAATATATATTTCTGAACATTTCAATGATTATCAAACAAAGCAATCCAATTAACGCTGGAAATACACTCCTAAAAGATTTAAAACACACATTCAGATTTATGGGGATGTTGTGTTTGTGCGTCTACAAAGAATTTCACCTATTAATTCTCTGACTGTAAATAAAACAAAGAACTATTGACAGAAAACTGTCGACTTAAACTGAATGTAATTCTAAGAAATTACACATTTCTTTGCGATACACTAAATGAAATGACTGTTAATCTTTTGTGACAACTTGTCAGTGTTTGTAAAGTTGCGACACAAAACCAGAAGTAATTTCTCTCATTAGTTTTTTTTATAACTTCCGAGAATAAATTGGTAAACAAAGAAACTAAGGAATCCTATTAAACCGATGTCTTTACTTATAGTTGTACTTATTTTGCATAAGCAAGCCCATGTAGTAGATGCAAATATTACTCATTTCCATTAGTGTGCAATTGTTAATAATGATGCTTAGAGGTTGGTATTTCTGTTAAATTCCCAGTTTTGTTTGCTAGTGTCCATACTTCTTATCGAAATCGCAAAATGACTTAGATATTGTTAAATAACATATTTTTATAGCTAAAAGCAGCCGGAGACATCTTGTTTCCGGGATATCCGTCAGTGGGTCCATTGCCGGTTCTAGTTTCCGCGATAACTCAAGAACCAGTGATTAGATTTTAATTAAATTGGGGTGAGTTACATGTATAACCTATAACGCAAAGATGAACTGATCAGATTTTTATGTTGAAAGGTCAGAAGGCCAAAGGACACAGAGCCTAATACACGTCTAATTTGGTTCATTACTGCGATAACTCAAGAATGTTTTAACTTGGGTCAAGCATGTAAAATGAGGCACCGATGAAGTTATTAGGTTTTAGAGCCATTTAAAAGTTCAAAGGTCAAAAGTCACAAGGCCTTACATATATATCTGATTTTAACTTGTTACCACAATATTAAACTCAAGAACGGCATATGGGATTGCAATGTAACTTTGGTCAAATGTGTACTATGAGTCACTGATAAAAATATTGAGTTTGAGGAGTTGAAGCGTCACAGGTCAAAGGTCACGGGGCCTCAAAATGGCTGATTGGAGCTCGTTACCATGATAACTTGAGAAATTAGGCTTATCAGATTTTGATGTAACTTGTCGAAAGAGTAGTATGAGGAACCAATTGACTACGGTACCTAAATTTTGGAGTTGAAAGGTCAAAGGTCAAGAGTCACAAGGACCTTTTTACATGTCTGATTCGTTGTCTCGTCATGGTAACTTTAGAATTAATGATCAGATTGGGTACAACATGTGGCTTTTCGATTTCTGCCAGATTGTGTGGGAGTGCGGTTTGCAGAGGCATACCCATCGACTGTGCTAAGTCAAACTACTCTAGTTGTTTCTTACAACAGCTTCTTTTACTACATGTACTTGCATACAACATTTAAAAGATCTATTGGTTGAATATAACGCCTTCCCCACTTTTGTGCGGAATTGTACTCAATAAACATTTCTGTACTTGAAAAGTCATATTTTTATGCATTTTTCGTTGTAAATGATAGAAATAAGTGATTATGGCGTCTGATATTATTCTTTTTGGATTTAACGTTATGCAAAACATATATTTTGGCGCAAAAATCTTCGAAATTGGCCAAGGGGATGCATTTTTATGATGGAAATACTAATTCTGGCGGCCATTTTGAATAATTACGAAAAAATGGCCGCCATTTTGGAATTACGCGTGGCCCGCGTACTTTTCGTAATAGTTGGCCCAAAATGAGTCTACATGTCAATTTTCATGCTTTTATCACAATTTGAACGATTTTTCAGTTATCTGCTCCACTAATACGTATTTCACTAGTGGCAGCATAAATTTTCAAAAATTTGTATTCTATTGTGTTTATTGTCCTTCTACGTACTGTCGTGTATGTAGCTAAGACGTTAAGTTTGGTATTTTGTTTTAAATTGAACCATGTTAACTTCTATCCAGAACTCAGAACTAACAATGCAAACAAAATTTTATAAATGTCACGGAGCTAATTTCCACTCCTTAAAGAGTGTGATTAGGGATCACTCACTTTGGAGCTAAAATTTTAAGAGAGTGGAAAAAACCCGAATTTAGCTCCAAAACGACGAATTTTTTCCACTCTTTTAAAATTTTAGCCCCGAACGAAGTGTTGCCTAATCACACTCCATAAGGAGTGGAAATTAGCCCCGTGACATTTACAGTATATTTCGTAACATTTCAACTACTAGGTGTTAAAAATAATATTTGTCAATTCTGAAAATTAATAACACAAAAACTGTACAACAGATTATACTGGCATTGAGTATAGTTACAACATAATAGTGAACATTTTTTTCAGTTGGTTTGAAGGCGATATCAATAATCAGTTTTGTGTAATTCATGCTTTTTTTTTTTAAAGTTAGGATTCAGATTATTTGCTCAGATATCCCAACCCCCTTATCAAAAATTGAAACTGTACAGAAATCGAATGGTGTGTGTGAGAGTGTGTGTCTAGTCCCACACCAATAGCAATTAGACAAGTGGCTATGGATAGTGAATAAAGTCTAGCAGTCCCGCCAGGCTACGTTACTAATGAATATTAATAAAAGCATTCATCCGAAATGTGGCTGTAGTGAAGATCGGCATACCAAGGTTTCTACCGTGCGCTATTCACCGCATTGTCTATTGCTAATGTGTGGGGACTAAACACAACCCCCACACACCATTTCATTTCTATAAACAGTTTCAATTTTGTAACAGGGGGTTGGATATTGAGGCAAAATCTGAACGCCCTAACTTTTTTAAACAAGCATGAATTACATAAAACTGATTATTGATATCATATCAAACCACCTAAACAAAAATGTTCACTATTCTGCTGTAACTATAGCTCAATGCCCAGTATAATCTGTAGACAGTTTTTATATTATTAATTTCCAAAATTGACAAATATTATTTTTAACACCTAGTATTAAGCATTTTCCAATAACACTCGAGAATACAATGTTACATCGAGAGAAACGTACATTAAA
The DNA here is from genome assembly GCA_001188425.1 of Eucidaris tribuloides. Taxonomy (NCBI): domain Eukaryota; kingdom Metazoa; phylum Echinodermata; class Echinoidea; order Cidaroida; family Cidaridae; genus Eucidaris; species Eucidaris tribuloides. Next base: position 57,870 of record JZLH01S0092608.1, on the reverse strand, counting down.
ACCTATTAAATGCATATCGGTATAGACTATTTGGTCAACGTTCTACTAAGAGTTTTATCAATATAATTTGATGTGGAGTCTACAGATGAAACTGAATTATAAATATGACAAAACATTCAACTATATAATATTTCAATGGCTTCAAGAGTTATGTGTTAAGAAGATGCCACTTTGGGTTTTCACCAACAACTGTTTAGTCGTATTACTAGGTTCTAATCCACCATAGAGCAGATAACTGATCATTGTGTCGGCAGAATATCACTAAAGAATGCTTTAATATGCATTTTAAATCACTATAAAAATACATCACAGGCTGACTCGTGTGGGGATCGAACCCTTGACCTCCCACTTACTAGCCAGGCGTCAAGCCACCGATTGAATCTCGATCAGTTGATCAGTTGCCTGCTGTGTGATGCATTTAGAACCTTATAATGCGCCTATCTCGGGAAATCTTGGTGGTCTAGTTCGAACGCCCTACTAGTAATCAGGAGCTCATGGGTTCGATCCCCACTCAAGTCAGCCTATTTTTTTTTCACAGTGACTGAAAATGAATTTAGTTTAGTGCTTAAACGCCTCGTGAAAGGCAAATAAAAACATTCTTATAATTACATGGTAAAAATATTGTGTCATAGTGAATATTTTCTTTAGCGAATTACACATGTTTGTAAAGCAATGTTTCTCTTCTTTTGTTTAATACACACTTTATTATTCATTATTCATGCATGATTGAATTAAAACAGTGGATAGTGGTGCTACCAAAATTTCATTTGCACACACAAGTTTCATCTTTGAATGCATTTTCAGGGTATTAAAGGTAATTAGTTTTAGAAAACAAATTTGCTGTCGTATTTGACACCTCATGTGTAAAAACTGAATGATGTATGCCAGAAAACAAATAAAATGAAAATATGCTCGTTTTAGCATGACTTTCAGAACGAATGCATTTGAACCAACTGGTAGCGAACTGAATTGGTTCACACACGGCTGACTTCACACAAGCTTGCTTCGGGAACAACAATAGGCTTGTCATCCTGCTGACAAAGTAATTTCTTGGTGTTAGGTTGCCTGCTCCAGATTGCAAGGTTAATGAATGATTTTTGGAACATTTCTGAAATCAAACATCATTTCAAATTTTCTTTTCTCAATCATGCATTACTCATTTTTCACATATGTGGTATCAAATGAAAGGAGATAAAATATCCCTTTTAATGATGCCATTCAGTATCGAAGGTATCCATAGTGCATTCAAACATGGCATGTGTGATATATTTGTTGCTAAGATATACAAATATCTTCATCAACCTCGGTTTCCTTTTTTTCTGGCACACACTGTATCTATCTATCTATCTATCTATCTATCTATCTATCTATCTATCTATGTGTGTGTGTGTGTGTGTGTGTGTGTGTGTGTGTGTGTGTGTGTGTGTGTGTGTGTGTGTGTGTGTGTGTGTGTGTGTGTGTGTGTGTGTGTGTGTGTGTGTGTGTGGTGTGTGTGTGTGTGTGTGTGTGTGTGTGTGTGTGTGTGTGTGTGTGTGTGTGTGTGTGTGTGTGTGTGGTGTGTGTGTGTGTGTGTGTGGTGTGTGNGTTGTGTGTGTGTGTGTGTGTGTGTGTGTGTGTGT
>JZLH01S0092608.1:31473-41834 GCA_001188425.1 Eucidaris tribuloides | reverse complement strand
ACTGGTTAGTACGCGATGACGGTAAGAAACAACGACACCAAACCTACGATAACTCGCAACGAACCGCATACGCGCACTAGACTTTGCTCAGGAAGCGAATGTGAACAATCATTATCACAGCGATCGCGATTCCAGGAGACAGGGAAATCGAAAACTACATCAATACAACAACCAAAGCAGGAAAAGCAACAAGACAGGGGTTCAACGTTATCGCGCGTACACGACACAATACCAGCAACTAACGAGCCACCATCATCCTAGCACCTGCAAGAGTCCGTGCGCCGAAAACTACGTGGGACACCAAAGAAGCCACAGAGACTACAAGCGGAGCGAACACGTACGCAGATATTGCGAGGGGCTATAGGCGGATACACTACTACGACAGACTATAATGTCACAGGGCAATAGGAGGAACTTTTACAGTGGCTTCCAGTTAACAATATACATCAACGCTAAAATTAAGTAATTCTTTCCACTGTTTGAAATGATGAATGTGTCGACGTAAACCTATCGGACACGCATCGAAAGAACGTAAAATCTACAGCATAATTGTGATTAGTTAATAGGTCTAAAGTACAAACCTAAAGTAATCAATCTCTCTAAGCGTGCTTTGACAGCGACGACAAATTAGTTTACTAAAGAAAGGTCCAAAATTTACCCGGACTCCCCAGACAAATAATGACAGATCTTAAAGAGACTGTACACTCCTTTCTGTCAGCGAAACATAGATACGGGTCATACTTTTGTGAATCTAATATTCGAAGAATGAACAACAGCGATTGCAAGGAACAATGAGTAAATTACTCCGCAAGAAATCGTAATCTAACACTGATACTTTGTAGATTTCTTAAAGAAAACTTAAAAATGTAGGATCTTCAGGAAAATGCGAACCATAAATGTACTCAGTGCCAAAGAGAGCAAAAGCCTACAAGAATCTAAAAGTAACAGTGACATTTTACTGAAAACAAGCCGAGCAAGGGCGGCGCATTTGTAATTATGGATGTAGCATTTTTATGCTTTCAAATACAAGCATTTAGCAAGATGAAGTACATATCAAAAACTTAAAAGTACCCCGATGATAAATAAAAGAAAATATAGCAGATGATAAACAAGTATAAAGAATGCCTAACTGACAGAAATAATCAATTTTGACAAATTTGAACATAAATACCGCAGATCATGTAGGTTCTTTCCGAAACTACACCAAAGTTCTGAAATTGAAGATGAAAGTAACAAAAGTAAATCAGAAATACATCCAGATGCTCAGCCCCTGATAAGATTTAAAGATGGCTCCAATCAATTGCTGCCAGTATGGTCCCAACACATGCGTTTAAGTAATTTATTGACATACTGTTAAAACCTCTAACCAGTAAAGTAAAAGGTTTGTTAGAGAATGATTTGATTTTTTAACACACTTACCGAAGAATTACTTATGACTCGATTTTGTCACATATGATGTTAATAGTCTATATTCAAACATTACCCACAGTGAAGGTTTAAAGGTATAAAATACTGGATCAACAATATGCGAAATGAAATTAATTCACGTTTTTCACGCAGATTTCATAATAGATGCAGTAAACTTTATACTGAACAATAACACCTTTCATTTTGATGACAATTATTACATTCAAAACGGGGTACTGCAATGGAACCAAAATGGCTTCAAACTTACGCCACCCTCTTCATGGATATTTAGAGGAAACACTTTATGAACGTATTCAAACACATTTTGATGTTAATGTTAAACTTATTTGAAAAGAATTGCTGAATACTTAGATGATTGTTCATTGTTTGAAAACGTGAATTTGGAGATATCAATGACTTACATGATATCCTGAGTAACTTACACCCCGCATTGGTTTTAAATGGAACGTGGATTGTAGGTTCAATTAGTTTCTAAGACATACAGTCATTAAAAGATAATTGTTAAAAACAACATATTCTACAAAATACAGACACCCCAATATCTACATTTTAAGTCATGTCACCCCAAGCAATGTAAAAATAAGTGTACCGTATAATCTACGCTCGAAGAATATGCACTATGTGTATCTGATGAGAAACCAAAAGAAACGTTTGGAAGAATTGAAACATATACTTTTGGCCAGACGTTACCCTAAGAAATAATTGAAACCGGCATAACTAAGCAAATGCACTCACCAAGAATGAATTAATGTCAAAAAAAAGAGAAAATGGAAGCAGAAATAGTTCCATTTGTCCACACAATTTAACCCAAACAACCAAACCTCTTTTCAAATTATTCACGATTCTCTGTAACTATTAAGACTGATAAAATCTGGAAACACTATGTTTGAAAATGTTGAAGTTTATCTCAAGTAAACGCAAAGTCACAATCTAAACAAATATTGACGAAAGCGCATTCTCTCAAAACACTGAAATGAAAGTGGATCAACAAATGCAACGATAAAAGATGCAAAACTTGTCTTTATTTGAATGTTACAGATAAAATTAATCTGCGAGTAAATAACATTGAATTTTTTAATTAGATTTCCGTTTACATGTCAAACAAAAAATCTAATTTATTGTATAACGTGCCAAGGATGCAAACAACAATATATTGGCGAAACTGAGAATGTTCTCGCGAAACAGGTAAGAGTTCATCGCCAACAAATAGGCAGAAAGAATATAGCAAATAAAGTTGATGAACATCTAGATAAATGTGCTGAGTCATTTAAACCTTGTTTCAAAATTACTCCGTTTATAAAATGAATGATGATGACAAAAGTAACGTTGTCTCAAGGAGGAGTTTTTTATCAAGAAGTTTAAACCATCTCTGAACAGTATCTAAACAATTATTTTATTGCAGTTTCTGTTTCTTGTAAACGGATTGGTGTACATTTGTGTAATATGTATTATCATAATTATATTTCAAGTCTACGTAAGTGATATTATGATGTCTGTACATGTATGTTTACTTTACAGTACAGATGAAATCTTTACATCAATCTATATGTGTAAATAATCCTCAGTACACATGCTTATATATAAAGTAGGTCTGCTTAATTATTGTTACTTAATTTATCAGTCTGGTTAGTCGACGAGTTCATAATACCCCATTTACTGATTCAGTCTATTCACGTCCCGTCCGTGGACTCGAACTTGGTACATGTATACTGTTTAACAATAACCTAAGAGTAGGACTATTATCCCTCCCGTTCCGTATCATCCTCTGTCTAATCCCCCCACCCACCTACGCGACACTATTATGAGTACAACCTTCTTTTTACCCTTCTCCGCCTATTCACTTACCTCCCTTTAATCTCTTTATGTACACCGTCTTTTAATTGAAAACCGCTTGACTATCACTTGACTGAGATTTGAAGACTTATAACATGTAAATTAAAATACTTTGTTGTGTGTATGTATATAACCGCATGAACCTAACAGGTTAAATCATTCCACCTGAAGAAATAAATAAGAAAGCGCTTGTGGAAATCAACCTGAAAATGTCTACCGTGTAATTATTCTCGAGTGAACCTTATATCAATTTTATTTTACTTTATACGTCCTCCACTTCAAACCTGTATATGTTATATATAATATTATATATTATATAATATATATATATATATATATATATATATATCCATATATATATAATAATATCCATATATATTATATATATATTATATATTATATATATAATAGTATAGTAATAAGAACAATTCGGCGTGATAAAAAGTAAATAAATTTGTGCAATATATAACGCCGTGTTTCTATTACACTGCGTTATATATTCAATTATATCCTTCATTTTAAGTTTCTTGAATACCGGTTGGCCAAAAGTATGTCACATTTCTCAAATATAACACACTATTCTTGAGTTTGGGAGAGAGTACTTCAAATTTATGGGATAGTACTTTCATAGCAAGAGATATGATCAAAGCATGGATAGTACATTGCAATTCAACAATAGAGGGCGCCAGACAGCGGGTATACGATTTGAGCTTAAATTCAAAAATCAGATAAATCGTGTGTACAAACGCATGTACCGTACGCTATTTTTCCGTGCGCGTGAAAGACATTACAGCGTGCTACACCCGTATGAAGTCTAGCAAAGTTTAAGATTAACGATGGATTAATTCGTCGAGTTTGAGTTATGATCATAGTAAAAATGAGATGAGGATTAAGTTAGTGTTTCATAAGTTTATGAAACTGGTACTCACGAAACTAGAGTAAACGTTTTTGGAATTGTATCCCTATCCGTACGCAATAAAAATATTGCGCACCTGTATACCGTGCAAAACACACCTACTCGTAGGGATACCGTAAGTAAATTTCCTGTACCCTTTTTTCACTTTGTGTAATTCGCAGCCTAATTCGATGACAGATATAAACAATAAAACAAATATGTCTTGTCCTAAGAGTCTCTGTTTGAAACTATGTCGCCCTCGGTTACGTTGACTGTTAACTATTTTCCCACGGGTAAAGATAATACAGTCTACAGTAACCTCGGGCTCGTGATAGTTCAACCATATCTCTCATGCCCATGCATTGTTTGTTTGTTTGTTTGTTTGTTTTTTCACTTTTGGTGTTGTTCTTTGCTTACTTGTGCAGGTTTTTTTCTTTCAATCCATATCAATGTTCACATTAGAGTGCATAACGACCAAAGAGACATTGAGAACTAACTCATCAACACAACGAAAATTGGTGACTTACCGAACTTTGGTCATTTTGCAGCTTTTCAATTTACATTTTACATCACATTTTAGGATACTGCCTTTTCCTGATGCGATAATCATAACAAGTAGGGTCATCATTACATCATTTTAAAGAATACTAATCTTTCCGATGATACCAAACTTGCATTAATTATCAATAGGAAAAAGGAGATATAATCGATCAAACTCAGATTATGTTGTTTGGTTGTGTATATTTTGTTAGTTCACTTTCAAGTCATAGTACGTTAATTCCTTGAGTATATCACTTCTTTTTAACATGAGAAAGACTCGTGCAGATTAACGTCAAATCCATTATAGTAGCCAGAGGAGTGGGATGGGGGCAAGGTTGGGGAGGCACGAGAAAGTTGTTTACAAGAATAGATGACGTCATTTTTATGAAATTGAAACTACACAATCAGAAATAGCAACCACCAATCAACGCATGACATTTGTGTCAGAGATCTCAAACATGGTGGCCTCTAGTACTGCTTCAGGTAATGTTATTGTGTGTAGCAAGTACATAGAAAAGACCCACTTGAAATCAGGATTTTTGTGAGACAATTTGATAGTCTTATTTAATGTGAAAGTTTGCGCTATTCCGAAGAAAAAATGAACAACTTTATTGATACTTGTTAGGAATGAATTTTTGTTCGGGGGGGGGGGGCAAAAATATTGATTTTCGGAAATTTTCTTTAAAAAAACTTTAATTAATATGTTTTGGCATACCTATTTATGGTAAAATATCTGCTCAATCATGAAATTAGTTTTAAATAACTTCTTTAATTCATTTCAAACATTTGAATTTTGGGAAAAATTAGAATTTTCATCATTTTTCGGCCAAAATAAGAATTCAATAAGAGAAATCAAATAGTTTCGAGAAGCGCCTTAAACTGCTAATAAATTGACTAAATCCAGAAAATTGTTCCTATTAACCACACTTGAACCACTTGAAATAGATGGCCAGTTTTTTTAACATAATAATAAGTTTATCATTTGCGGTCAAATAAAAAAACATACTAGCTATCGGCACTGTAATTTACCCTGTCCCCTTGATGTAGATTCTGAAAATTGGACGCCACTATTATTTAGCTAACCTTACCTAACTACTTAATAACTGAACTTAGAAAGAGGGTAATGACAGTGAACTTCTCCAAACGAAATCAACCTTTTTTAAACAGTTATCCTTTGTGTTACTCCCGATACTCCCACTCACCCATGCATAAACGTGCTAAAGGTTACCAAAGTTCACATATCCTCACCCTCACATCACTCATACGTGTTGTCACCTCCTTCCACTATAACATACAAACACCATCTACAGACTAGGTAATCAAACATGGACTTTTTTTTCTTTATTGCCTGGTACGTTGTGTCATGTAGAGGGAATAGCCCTATCTCCTTACTTGGTATGTTATGCCCTGTGAAGAGGATAACCCTATTTCCTTGCCTGGTACGTTATGCCATGTAGATGGGATATCTCTATCTCCTTGCTTCGTATGTTATGCCATGTACAGGGGATAGCCATATCTCCTTGCTTGGTACATTATGCCATGTAGAGAGGGATAGCCCTATCTCCTTGCCTGGTACGTTGTGCCATGTAGAGGGGAAAGGTCTATCTCCGTATCCGGACAGTTACCCCTTGGACAATCTCCCCGGATAACTACCACCCGGACAATCCCCCCGACAATTCCCCCTAGGACTACTACCCCCCCCCCCGCCCGGACAACTACCCCCAGGACAATTCCCCCCTAGGACAATTCCCCCGTAGGACAACTACCCCCAGGACAATTCCCCCTCAGTACAATTCCCCCCCGAGGACAATTTCCCCCAGAACAATTCAACCAGGACATTCCCCCAGGACCACCCCCCCCCGGGGGGGGAATTACTGCCGCCGGACAATGTGCATGTGACATTTTGATATGCATGATATAGGGCACAGTACAACTACAAGCTTGTGATATTATATTCAGACATTTTGGCTCTTAATTAAATAGGGTAAAATATATGTGTGTGAAGCTCCCGGTGAGGCTCCGGGAGAGGGAAGGGCGGCACTCCTGTATATTGGTGGTACGGGAACGTGCTGCTTTAACGACCCCACTTCCACACACCAATTTCAGCTCTCAAGATAACCACATTTCCTAAAAGTGCTGCTTACAGAATCTCAGTGCAGCTCAATTGACCGTTAAAATTTCAACCTCCAACTTCAACTAACCATTACTCGCTCGATAGCGTGTGTTTGTTGAGTACGTAAATGGTGCGCGCACGGCTCGATATCTCGAGGTCGCAAGCTGATATCGCAGTACGCGCGCACAGGGGCGTCGATCCTGGGTTGGCAAGGGGGCAGTCGCCACCCAAATGAAAATATTGGGGCAAACATATCGATTTGCCCTCCCCCCCCCCCAAAAAAATTTTGACAACATGAAGAATTCATAATATGCAATGCAAGGATATGTTTAAAAATCATTGGAAAGCACTATAAAACCATTAAACTTAGCCTACTACAAAATTGTCAGTTTTTCGGCGCGCTTCGCGCGCAAAATCCTGTACAGAAATTTGGCGCGAAATTTGTTGACAGGTTTTTTTTTTCACTTTTTTCCCTGCCCCCAGTCCAAACATGGATCGACGCCCCTGCGCGCGCATGTCAAAAAGACTCATTGTCTGGCATCCCTGGCCAGCTGTGCAGCAAGCGAAAGTGCGAGACTAACTTGTAATTTGCATAGCTTTAGAGAATGTATACGTGCGCTTCTTGTCCACTCCTCAGTCCCATATACTCCCAATTTCAGGGCTCCTCAGCTCCGAAGACTGTATATTTTATTCTTTGTGACAGCTACCTAGACCCCCATCCCAGGAGTTGGTGAGGCGCGCCCCTGGGGCGCACCCCGTCAAAATATAATTTGAGTGTCCCCGGGAGGGGGGTATGGTCCCTGCATGTCGCTCGCCTCATCTGCACAAATCCACGCGTATCATTAATTTGCATACGGTAAGGAGATAGTATATTTCACACATGTGAACTTTCAAAGGCTCCGCACGTGCTCTGATATTCTGCCTATGATAGACCTATCCCGGCCGAGTATACTGGGGCCCGTATCACGAAACCGCCATATTTCGCGCTGGTTGGGAGCCTCGAAACACAAGTTAGAATCAACAGCTGTACGACGAGCTCTAAATGTCGCCTGTGAAGCAACTCTAGTTTTCTGCCACGGTTTGACTGAAAATAGCTCAGAATTTGCATGTGCAAGAAGGCTTCTATGGAAAGCAGCCTTTTCGCCACTTCCTGCATAAATTTTATTACGATAATATTATGCAACTTGTCGAAACCACTCATGGAAAGTGTCTCCCTCCCATGTTTTCTTATTTCAAATGCTGAATCAATGGTATTGGGAAAGGAGCAGGGACCTCAATTTTGTAGGAGGAAAAGGTGCATGTGGAACGTGTGAGGGGTCACAAATTTGCTTAAACTGGTAGAAAAAGGGAGAAGAAAGAAAGATTAATTTATTTCAATTATATATATATTCACGGATAATACATCAATGAATCAAGTAAGAAAAATCATACTTTTAGTTTAATTATTCCAATCCCCCACCCCTATTTTAATTATGACATGATTGTTTTGATTAAATATCTATTTGTAGTTACATAAGTCTTTGAAGCACTAAGAAACGAAGTGTAATATTTCGTATTATTTCTTTTGGGGGAGTATTGTCCAGGGGAATAAGCCCGGGGTTGTCGGGGGGGGGGTAGTTGTCCTCGGAGAATTGTCTGGGGGTAGTTGTCCTAGGGAGGAATTGTCCTGAGCGGAAATTGTCCTGGGGTAGTTGTCCAATGGTGAATTGTCCTGGGGGAATTTTCCGGGGGTAGTTGTCCTAGGGGGAATTGTCCTAGGGGGAATTGTCTTGGGGTAGTTGTCCTAGGGGAATTGTCCTGAGGTAGTTGTCCTAAGGGGTTAATTGACCTAGGGGGAATTGTCCTGGGAGGTAGTTGTCCTACGGGGATAGTTGTCCGGGGGGTAGTTGTCCGGGGGGGAATTGTCCTGGGGTTAGTAGTCCTAAGGGAGTAATTGTCCTAGGGCGAATTGTCCTGGGGGTAATTGTTTGGGTGGTAGTTGTTCGGGGGTAGTTGTCCAGGGGGTAGTTGTCTTGGACCCGTCTATCCCCTTGCCTGGTACGTTATGCCATATAGAGGGGATAGCCCTATCTCATTGCTTGGTACGTAGTGCCATGTAGAGGCCTGGGGATAGCCTTATCTCCTTCCCTGGTAAGGTATACCATGTAGAGGGAATAGCTCTATCTCCTTGCTTGGTACGTTATGCCATGTAGAGGGGTTGGTCTCATTGCTTGATGCATTATGCTATGTCAAGCGCACAGGCCTATCTCCTTGCCTGGTATATACAGTGGATAGCTCCATTTGCTACTCTTGTAAGTTCAATATTTTACCATGTAAACGTTATAAGGGTATTGGTCTTTCTCTTTTATTTTGTGAATTTGGTCAAGAATCTGAAAAATGGAGTCCACGTATGATTACTTGGCCTGTAGATGGTGTATTTATGTTTGAGTGGAAGGAGGTGACAACACGTGTGAGTGACGTGAGGGTGAGGATATGTAAACTTTGGTAGTAGCACGTTTATGCATGGTTGAGTGGGAATTTTCAAGGTTATCCCCCTATCAGATATTGGGCTGAATTAAATTAGCATTATCTCCCAATGAAGCAACAGTATAGAGACAAAAAGAAAAGATAGGCCTAACTGTTTTTTCTTTAACACAGATACCACTTCTTGTTAAGTTGGATTTCGTTTGGAAAAGTTCACTTTTATATATACATATATCTCGAAATGATGAAACGAGGAAAATAAAGGCAAAATTGGACAAGAAGAATTTAACTACACACAAGCGCTTTCAATTTATTCTCCAGGTTAACTAACTTGTCATTCAATATGTCTTAGTTTATGCACATGTTCTTACAAAGAGTCACTGTGCTTATAATGTTTAAGATGTTTATAATGGTTAAAATGGTTGCAATGTTTATACAAGAAAACATAAAGTATTGATCACATGCACGATACATTTACAGAGCGGATTATATAATTTGGATCTACATTGTACATACAGTAGCTAAAGTGACCTAACTTTCCGCCAGGATGATTTTATCACCTGAAAAAGCAATCAATTCGTTTGTGTATCAGAGTTAATGGATTCAATATGTCTTAGTTTATGCACATGTTCTTAGCAAAGAGTCACTGTGCTTATAATGTTTAAGATGTTTATAATGGTTAAAATGGTTACAATGTTTATACAAGAAAACATAAAGTATTGATCACATGCACGATACATTTACAGAGCGGATTATATAATTTGGATCTACATTGTACATACAGTTGCTAAAAGTGACCTAACTTTCTGCCAGGATGATTTTATCTACCTGAAAAAGCAATGAATTCGTTTGTGTATTAGAGATAATGGATTCTGTAATTACTTGCTCCATGACTTGTTCAATTGCAACTTCTTTTCTACGTTCAACGGGAGCTGCGAAACGTTGTTTACACTCTACATTAAGAATATTACATTCATCAAAAGGTAAGAATTAAAAACCCAACATTAATACTTTGTAATTAAGTGAGCTTCAGTTTGTTTGAATAGAAACAATGAAAACGTTCGGAAATGGTGATCATGTGTTATTACC
>JZLH01S0092608.1:14962-31110 GCA_001188425.1 Eucidaris tribuloides | reverse complement strand
TTTATATAATAAGACAATAGTGAAGATCAACACCATATAATGTACTGTGGCTCGGTTCACCTAACAATAAATATTATCCGGGTGTACGTGATTCTGGTTTTTTTTTTCAGTAGACAAAATAATTAAACAAATGTGACTTACTATAAAATTAACAATAATATATAATATACCGTATAATATACATGTATTTTGAAACATGCAGATACACACAACGTGATATATATTTATTGCAGAATGTAGAGAACGTTATGTAAATTACAAATTGGGATGTATTGTATTACAAATCATAGAACGACATTAATAAATACGTTAATCAAGCCACATTATTACTTTTAAGACCTTTGATTTAAGCGACCATTAGGAAATTTCAATAAAATACTTTTTTTTTCAAAAGTTGCTTCATTTTTTCATTATCTTGCATTTTGTGAAATGGTGTAATAACGAAGTTTGGTTCTTGCGGACCGACACACTAGAAAACATGGTTGCTTGAGACAGTTGCCTTCTGGAGGATTTGTTGCCTATGCACTGTTAATCTGTAACGTAGGGTATCACCAGTGTCCCAAATATATTATTCCCCACAACCACTACATTATGCAATGCAGATTTTTACTACGTGTGAATTCGTGTTTGATGACAAAGAGGATGAATGAACCTTTAACCCTAAAAAGCCCAAGCTATTTTTGGCTCTTCAAAATCTTTATTTTTTGACCAATCATTCAAATTTGGCACACGTGTAAAACAACTCAAACTCTACAAAATGATTTTTTTAATTTCTCAAGGTCACCACATGGGGGTGCTATTTACCATAATATGATGAAATACATAGAAAAATGGATTTTGTTGGGTATTTCTAAGTTTTCGTCTTTAACATCCTATCAATACATTCAAATTTGATTAATTTATCAATAATTATACAGGATCACTTATTTGTAAATAGAAAATAAGAATTTGGAGTAAACTTTGACTGTTTTGAGTTCATATATATTTTGTGTTACCATATATGCAGTGATAATGTATGCATATAGGCACGTATTACTTTGCACTGTTGGTTGTACCAAAGAGTACGAATAACATGAATAAATGCAATTTTATATCATTCTGGTGTATCTTTTTGATGGAATTATACTTTGATATATCTATTCTTGTATATTATAATGATTAAAAATAGGAAATAAAGGAAAAATAACAAAATAATTGAACTTTTAAAATTTCTTATTCTTTTTGTTTTGGCACCATTTTTCTTTTCAAAAATAAATAAAAACAAAAGAAATTGATATGATTTGTTTTTAAATAGATGAAACATAAGTTTCATATTATTCAAGTGACAGAAACTCTTCTGTGTCGTGAAAAAACAATGAAATAGCAAAAGATGACGCACATGACCTTCAAAGTGTTGTTGCCATGGCAACATGATTACACAAGTAACCCTGAACTATATATCAAAATGTTCGCCATAAAATTTTAAGAAAAGTCACGAAGTTTTTATTAAATTTTGTCAAAAATTGTGTACGTGGTGAAGAAAAATGTGGTAGGGTTGCACATTGTGCCCCCCCCCCCCATTTAGGATTAAACTGAAATACTTTAACTTCATTCATGTATTAATATGCTTTGCGTCGTATATTCAATTTTTAATCCCACCAGTTTCGGTATTATAATTAACAGTGGTTCTAGTTTTAAAAAAATAGTGTTAGGTGCTTTCCGTTTACTAAATGTAACATAAATGATATATGTATGAATACCAATATGAATGTTGCATCCTCGAAAATTACCGGAAATCCATACTACGCAGACCAACGTTTAACATGAAACCCAAAATACACGAAACTTATTTCGTTAACAAATGTTAAGTACCAAAGGTACTTTGAACCCCAAGTTTAGTTTTGGGGATTTTTTTTTTTTTTGTATTGAAAGCTATATATCCAAAGGTCATATCACACCAATAACAGATTGTGAATGTCTTTCGTTTTTTTTTTATTAATTAATGCCCTCATGGGGTAGCAAAATTAGGCTATCCTACTATTTCCCCACCACCCCCCCCCCCGTTTCACTTAAAGGCAGATAATGCTATTTTTCTAAATTAAAATGCGCCTTCTGTTGGTTTGTACCCAAAATGAGTGAAATGAAACCCTTTTTTTTTAAATATGCACACTTTCGTCATTTTTGTTATTCGTAGGGAAAAGAGATTATGTTCTTTAACGAAGAGGTACATCATGTCCATGAAAGGGTTATTTGGCCTCTCATCTCAGTACACTCGGGGTGCCAAGAATTGGCCCTCTCCATCTTTTCCCATGATAACATGGCTCTGTTTTTATGTGCTCTTCAAGCGATAAACAAGTCTTTCGTGAGGGAACCTCTTCAACAAAGAAAATCACTTCTTAGGGAGAGGAATGCCCCCTTTTTTGTAACAGCACTTTGCGTATTCTACAATGCATATTTCGATTCACTATTGTGCTGATGGAGTATACCTAGTAGTAGATACTACTCAAAAATTGAACATGGTATAATGTTCAAACTCAAACTTCATTCAAAACACAATTTTGCTTGATATTTATTTCATGTTAGTCTAAATTGCGATCTATTGTAAAAAAAATAACGCTTATGTATCATGGACATTATGTAAGAACTATAAACCAGAGAAGACGAAAGTCTTACGATTAAGGATTTTATTTTCCCCAAACCGCTGCCCTGCTCCAAACAAACTCGTATGTGTCAAAACACCAATTATTATAAAATTAAGATCAAATGATTTTTTTTTTCAAAGAGAATTTCCATTCCTCTTAGTTGTTCATAACAAAAATACGTTATGACATCTCTGCCCTTTCAAAAAGTGTTTGCTCATTGATTCCCACGGATCCGTTTGATCTGAACAGATGTTCTTGATCTTTTTAACAATCTATAAAGAAATCAGAGTGGTCATTATCACCATGATAGACCACACAGTGAGTTTAACAACTTAAATTTTTTTCCAAAATCGGTCGCTCCCGGAGTGGATATATTAATAATCAGCACCTTCAAAAAGGCTTCGCTCAAGTTACATAACCGCGAAAAAAACAAAACTGTCATCTAATGATGACAATATCTGCACGCACCCAATGCTAGTTTTGACATATAAATGCCCTTTTATGGCTTTGCCGACCCCCCCCCCCTCTTACAAAAATACGTTCCTCCATCCCTGCTTAGAGCCGAGTTTCATCAGCATATAATATTGACGAAACACCATGAGCAAAAAAAAGGTCCTGCAAAGGAGCGCTATACATAATTAATTTTAGAGGCCCTGTCACGGGACCGTGGAGAATGGCACACCAAAGATGATGGTAATCCGAGTTCACATTGGTAATAATGACAGCCTCCTTACGGTTGTTCAGGTAGGAGGAGAACCATTATAGCTAGGGTTGTGCCGTTAATTCTACAACGCGATGAAAGACGATGAACTAGATGTTTATGATCGATTGTATCAAATGCGGCTGGAAAATCAAGAAACACCATAAAAAACCCACTTTTCTCCTGTCCAGGGCGAAACGGCTGTCGTTCTGTACCCGTAGAAGAGCAGTTTCGGTGATATGATGGGGGCGGTATGCAGACTGTGTTTTAGGAAGAAGGTTGTTTCGCAGAGTTATTTTTGGAGTTGACACCTATGACAGTTCTTTCAATCAGCCTAGAGATGAATCTCAGATTCGAAAAAGGGCAGTAATAAGCCAGGTTTTTTGGATCAAGACCTGGCCTTTTTTTTCACAAAGGTAGTGTTACGATCAATTCACGACCGAAATAATCGCACGAAATAAGCATGCGTTAAATTTCAACTTAATTCATTATATGGGGTATTTCCCCTTTAAAACAAATACAAACAAGCTTGAATCTACAATTTATTTTACACAAACTAAATCACATTTAATTAGGTTACTCACGACGCTGGATGATAGTCAGGCAGATCAGACTGCCAGATTTCTTCAATTAAATGCCCTATGAATCCTTAATCCGGAATGAAGCAAATAATCCACACGACGATGGCATACGCTGATCCAGATCTTCCACTAATATTTATCCCAATGTTGTACAGCTGAATGGCAGATATTCCAGACAATAATGGAGTCCATCCAGATGATTTCAATAGAGAAAAATCCCAATGGCAGAATATAACAGGTATCCCAGATGAAAACAATGTTGAGCATAACTTCACAGGTCTCACAAGTTGATATTGTACCCAAATATTAATCCACAACAGAGGGAGCAAAGCTCTAACAAGCAGGTAACTACAGGAGCCAAGATGACAGAAACTCTCATATAAATCCACAAGTGTGTCGAGACAAGGTTACGATAAACTCTGAACTCATGTCCAAAAACAATTTGTATTTATACTACAAATCTGTACACCCAGAAATCACTAGTACTACTAGATTAAACATGAATCTTCTATGCTATTTATAACACAATGACAAAATATTTACACATTTGGCATAAAGGTCAGTGAACTCGGTCACTGGCATTCTTACAATATGCCTCTTTTATTATGCTAATTAGCCTTGTAACTAGCAGGTGGGCCTAGAGTTCTCCAGCAAATTCCAAAGCTACCTAAGCAATGAAAATATTTTCAATGTTGATTTCACCAAGGAGGGATTTCACAAGCACATAAACTGCATTTAATTTAATGGCTACATGTATAACTAACACAAATTTATAACAATAGGACACACGCTTCCTTTAAGTTATTGGGAATGACCCAGAAGAAAGTGACAGGTTCATTGGTGGTTGAAATGCACTAAATATATTCACTAAAACAAAACACGGAGGCACCGAACAGCACAAAAGCAGAAGCAAAATAAAAGGCAGGGGATCTCATTTGCATGCCTAAAAATTAACATTGTGAAAATAAAATGGCATTTAGAAGAAAATGCCATCTGGGAGCCTCCAGCAAAATACAGGAGCTGAAAACTCAGTTTTAGTGGAATTAAAGTGACCGTTAGACTCTGATTTGAATTTTTTTCTCGCGGGGAAAAAATTCCTACCATAGAACGTACAGTTAACGGCTATTGTTTATCTTTCGCATTTTTTAAATTCTACGTGATCACTGACCCCAGATTTCACAGACATGCCCTTCATCAATAGCCCAAGGGCATGAATATCTTTTCCTGGTTTTCGGGGATGTTTGCAAATGAGATCCACTGCCTTAAGGCTGTCTAGTCTGTCCGTTAAAGATCGGTTTCACACTTGTCTGCAATATTCATACTAGAGTTTCTTGCGTTTCTAGAGTTTTATTGTGTATAACTCAAGACATCATTGTAGTCTGCGAAAGGATCATAGTTTTCTTGTCCACTAGTTTGGGCCATAGTATCTGGCCGCGGATCGACAGTCTCGACGGTGCTGAGAGGTTGTGATTTCAGTGTAATCTCTTCCAGTCGTTTGATACTGTGTTGAGAATCTGTTATCATTGCTAATACGTCAGCTTGGAGTTTTGTAAACTCCTCACGGTGTTTCTTGATGACCTGTTCGTATGTTAGTGTCTTACCGGTTGCATCCATATACCGCTTTTTGAGATCGGCGTAAGTTCGCCTGTCCCACCTCTTGCCGTAAACAAGCCTGTATTCCTGGTTAAAGTGGATATTCCAAACACATCTCTGTGGACAGACAGTGCAAGCACCTTCCTTTTCATTCATATCTGCACATTCTTTCTTATCCTCACCATTATCAACCTGACGAGAATAACGACAATTGCAATGACACTTTGGGCAAACTGTTATATATTCACCACGTGAAAGTGCAAACTTTATGGTATCTCTAACGTGGACCCGGTATTCAAAGGCCACATTTGCCATTGTCCTTGCTACGTGTTGCTCGAGGATTTGTTGTTCATCCCACAACTCTTTCAGCTGTTGCAACTGAAACAGAATGTTACCATGCAGTGCTTTAATATTCGCTTTCAGATGCAAACTCTCCTCCAAAACGTCTTTGAAGATGGTTATACTTCTTGGTTCTAGGTTATCGAGGATCCTGAAAAACGTCTCCATGCTCCTGGTTCCCATCTTCCAGAACATCTCATCAAAGTTGAAAGCATCCGCAGTTAACATCTCGTCTGCTGAGTCTGCAGATGGTGGTTTATTCGTGGCAAAAAGCGCTGAATTGTTGAATTTGAACGAGGTGTTGTTGCATGGAATCTGTGCTTCGTTAACGGCATCGATGAGCCGCGGTTTCTGTCCATCAGAGAAAGTGGGTAAGAGTAAGATGTTGGGTGACATATGCTTACCAAACAGGGATAGGATGGAGTTGAAAATGTACTGCTGAGTGTGAGTGACTTGTGTCTGTGATGCTTCGGCAACGAAACCAATGGCGTCAATATGACACACTTTGTGATATTCGGAATATGAGAAAAAATCTCGTATTTGACTGATGATGGCTTCATCACAAATCATGCCCCTTCCGTTTCCGAATCCTGGTGTATCAATAATTGTCAGCGTGTAATCAATACGATGTTGTTTGTTTTCGTTGACAGTGTATGATGTTATCATTTGGGTTCCGCTGTGTGCTTGTTTCATCATTTCTCTCCCGGCAACGATCTTGAAACGAAATTGGTCCTCCCAATCGACTTGGAGGATGTAGTTGATCATCCAGTCAATCATGGTACTTTTACCGGACCCTGCTGCTCCAACAACCATTATCACCTTGTGTTTGCTTATCGTTCTGGTCATAGACTTTCCATCGAAGGTGTAACTACGATATTTACACGAAGCCACGGTATCTTGAGTTAACGGAAACTCGAAGACGGATGGTTTGCCCTTGGACTCGCCACCTTGTGTGAGATTGTTAGCACGCCAGGTAATGGTTTCAGCGTATTTGACAATAGCAATTTCGACTGGATTACTTTCTGTGCCTTTTCCAGCACTGCCACATACGGCAGTCACCGAGACTCTTAGCGTTGAGTTCATTTTCATGTCAATATCTTTAATTGTATACAAACATGATCCGTCACCAGTGTTGACTATGAGTTCTTGATGGCCGGGGCTGGTGTAGGATGGTCCTCCAAGTTGTGTGTACTTGACAATGTAATCTTCTATCGTTACATCCTCACCCACTGCATATGGTTGATCCCATGCTATGGTTACACTTGATTCAGATGCTTCATGCTTCCTCACGTTTGTTGGAGCACTAGCAGGAAGTGTTGTAAATGGATCTGTAGTATTGCTGAAGTTACTTGACCCAGTATTGCAAACGGCAGCGACCCGGAACTCGTAGCGAGTGTGAGGCCGCAAGTTTTTAACGGTTATACGTGTTTCATTGGTACTTGTACGCAGGTCCGCCCAATCGGATGATGCTCCAAATTCTTTATAGTTTACCATGTAATGTTCTATGATTACATCCTCACCAAGAATAGCTGGTTGGTCCCATGCGACGATTAGACTTGATTCAGATGCTCCATTTTCCTTCAAATTCGTTGGTGCACTAGCAGGAAGTGTTGTGAACGGCTCAGCAATATCATTAAAGTTACTGGATCCATCTCTACAAACACCAGCAACCTGAAACTCGTAGCAAGTGGAAGGTTTTAAGCCATTAACAATTACCTTTCTTTCATTGGTTCTTATATTTACTTCTACCAAATTTCCTATTCCTCCACGTTGGGTACACTTGACTAGGTAATATTTTATCATTACACCCTCATCCACGTCAGCTGGTTGATCCCATGCGACGGTTAGACTTGATTCAGTGGCTTCATGTTTCCTCACGTTTGTTGGCGACGTCTCAATGTTATGAGCAGATGATTTGTAATTTACAAACGTAGTCTACAAATAAAACAAATATAAAACAAACATAAAAACGCATTGGTTTGTTTCACATGATTAGAAAAATCAATGAACTTAATTTGATTCCCTCCTTAAGTATCCCCCTCATAACTGCCAATTTTCACCCCTCTAATCACATGTAACTTACTGCGTAATATAAATATGGGAATATTGGAACTTATGAACACAATGCTACTACAGATATTCAAGATATCGTGAAGATTTACGCCTACACATCGAACAACCTACAGGCCATGATAATATGGATTGTTATATTATAAGACCCTAAATGCCAGCACAAGAAAAATAAACTGACACATTTCGTGTTCTGGCTGTTTTATTCCCATTAATTAATCATATAATCAACAGCGTTTAGAGAAAGAGGTCATAAACTTAATTTCATTACATTACTGTAAAGTGTATAGTGGCCTTGGGAAATCTTCATGTTTGGTACTCGTACTGTTGACGTATATCTGTTTACTACAATTGAGAGTTAATAGTCCATTAAAACAGGGGCAGTGTGTGCTTTCGCTCTTGAGTCTGGATGATTGAAAATGATTTAATTCATTTTGAAGGGCGTATCTCCCTAAATTGATTCATGATTGCCCAAATCAATCAATTGATGTACAGCCTGTTTAACTGACAGCAAAGTCAAAGACGAGTATAATACGTTAACATCGAGAGCTTTTAAAGTGTTTGAAATTAATGACTATTTCTGACTAACTTCTGATAATTAAATTACCTCCTGTTTTTCTTGTTTTATTTTTCTTGGGGGGGGGGGTTGAAGTGCTGCAAAAGCCGTACAATTGGATTCCCCTCTCGTAACTAGTAACTCCCTTAAAAAGAATTTTTACTTCTTTGAGTGTGACTTCTAAGATAATTTACAAATTTCGAATGTTCAGCATCGCATTGGGAAGTATTAACTGTGGCTTCAGCCCTTATTATACCTGGTCAGGTAGGATATAAACTGTTCAATTTGAATATAGAACAGAGTCCAGAGCGAAAGATTAACGAAAGATAGAGAAACTTGGCAAGAAGTTGTGAAGAATAAGACATATCCGGGAACACGTGACGATTAAGGTCAAGTATGTCATAAAGATTGAAATCTAATATTTCAAAGTATGATATATTTTAGACGATTTATCATTTTCTACAAAGAAAATGCTGAAGAAAACTGAAAGTTTAACTAATTTTCACCCAACTGAGTAATATTCACCCAAATACGGGGTCGTCACTTCAGGTAAGATAAAGCAAATGGGCTACTTTGATAGTCTTTGGTCCCTCCTTAGACTGCGATGAACGGGCTTCTCCCCTGAAACATGAATAGAAATTATGATTGATTTAACAACCGTTAATGGGACAGGATCCAAAATAAATGCTTACGTATAACTTTTCTATAAGTGAGCATTTCCCAGGGGAAATTTCTATTGGGCAAATATTATTATCATGATGATGTTGAATATTATTATTACATGTACATTTTTTTTTTATTATCATCAGCGGAAATCCCTCTCAAAACATAGGGAAGGGGACACCTAATGGAAGCTAATGTGACAACTAAAACAAAGGGGTGATCATTCCCAGCGGCAAGATATTTTAAGGTGCAAGTGAATGTGACGAGCCCCCCCCCCCTCCCCCCCCCCAAGAAAATGGCCAACAGTCGAAGTTTGATATGAGGCAGGGGCGGCGCCACGGGAAGGGGGTCATAGGGGCGGCCGCCCCTTTTTTAAAGCAGCAAAAATCATGCGATTTTGGATAATTTCCGAAAATGCGGTCTTCCTAAGATGGTTGCTTTTTTGGCTTTGAAGGAATAAGATTTGTCGCGGGCAATAATATGGCCGCGAAAATTTTTTTCGGGACTTTTTTCCCATAAAGGAGTTTTCTGTCGCTATTGGGAGAACTGTTGGTAGAAAATAGGCGGGGAAACTCCAAATAAATTTGTTTTCGGGAGAACTCTCTTCCTGGCAGATCCCCCCCCCCCGATTTTGATCCCGGCGCTGCCTCTGTTTTTAGGTGCAAATAAATGTGGGTTGCTTTTAGATGCAAAAGGTTTGGGGCGGATATGGTGTCTCACACTTTTCAATTCATGGGGGTTCAGGCCCCTCTCTTCGCCCATGATTATTATGGGCTATGGTGTATATAATTATGTTTGATTTGCTTATTCAGCAACAACCTCACAATGTATCTAATTATTGTCAAGGAAGTAGCTATTTTTAAGCCATCCTTGTATAGGCAAATGTTGGGAAACAGGCAATTTCCTTTATTGGACCGAAATTATGCAAGAAATCCCCATTAATTTAAGGGAAAAGGGCCTCGTTACAGATTCAGAAAACTTTTATAAAAATCCAAAAAAGATTAATACAAAAATTGTACTGGATAAATCAATCTTTTATGCGGCTAGGTTAAATAATGTAACGTTATATTATGTTATGAAAATATGAATGGATATTGAGAATTTATATGTAGTGTAAATATGTTCATTTACTTGTTAATATTTAATGCAAATAGTGCTAATATGCTCACTTCCGTACATATCGAATGTTCAATGCAGAATCCATAGTTATCAAATTGTAAACTCAGAAAGCTTACTGCGTCTTTAACAATACCGACAGTTATTGAACCTCTCATAAAATAACCATGCTAGATATCTTGCCTAATTTGATACCGTTAAACAGGCTAAATCCGATTCGCACTATGCTACATCGTTGTTTTTACCTTATATGTATATGTATATGATATATATATACATGTAATATATATTTTATATATATTACAGCGTTATCAAAAAAAGTAGACACTTAGAAAAATTATTAAAATTGTTTTTGTGATTTTGAGATTATTTTTTGATATGAATATTTTACCTTGGACCTAAGCTATCTTGATGACACTATTGTATTGAAAGTATCACTCATGAGTGAGCACAACCCGCTTTTGTGCAATCGGCCAAAAATGCATTGCGCACAGAATTGTGTTCTTATAATCAATGCTTAATGCCTCACAGCCGGTGCTGCAGAAGCTCTCAACTGATGTGCACAAGGATTGAATCCTCAGCATGCTCAGAGAAGAGCTAATATCAATTTTGTGTCAAAAAGACAAAAATGAAGCACTAATTCAGATATACGCCCATAAAAGACAAGATGTCATGTTTGCAAGATGAACTGTGAATTAAGAAAAAAATGCATTTTTCTTTTCAGGGGTTGGGGTTGGATTGTATCTGAATTATTGCTATTTTGTCTTTCTTTTCACAGAATTGATACAAGCTCTTCTCTGAAGATGCTGAGGAATTTAGAATGTAGCAAAAAGGAAGCAATGATTCAGAATACAACCCACCCATCCTTCAAAAAAGAAATGCCATTTTCTTCAGTTCACAGTATCTTGCAAACATGAATTTTCTCCTTTCTTTAGGGGGGTACTTCTGAATCATTGCTTCATTTTGGATTGTTTTTGCCACAAAATTGATATTAATCTTCTCTGAGCATGCTGAGATTTAATACTTGTGCACATCAGGTGAGAGTTCTGCAGCACCGGTCTGTGAGCATTAACATTGACTATAAAACACCAATTCTGTGCGCAAATGTATTTTGCCACATTGGACAAAAGTGGCCTGTGCTCACTCATGCGTGAAATACTTTCAATACCAATAGTGTCATCAGATAGCTAAGTCCAAGGTAAATATTTATATCAAAAAATAACTCTACATCATGAATATTTGCGTAATAAATTTTTTTCTGATGTTCTACTTTTTTTTGATACACGCTGTATATATATGTGTGTGTGTGTGTGTGTGTGTGTGTGTTGTGTGTGTGGTGTCTGTGTGTATTATCATTATTATTATTATAACAATCGATTGAATTTGATGTATATCGCATGCGATTTTACGAGTATTTGAAATCTGGCTGAAAAACTGGGCTAAATCTATTTTCAACCAAATTGAGGTTTTTATTATTATCTAGCGATAGTATATCATTTGAAGCTAAATTCAACAGCAAGTACGAAATATCTCGGGTTTTGCTTTTATTTTCCATAGACGCGTGTACAAAACCCCGGGAAAAAAAAAATACATTTTCCTCAAGTTACAAAATTTTATTAGTTCATTTTGCAACAAACTCGTCATTTGCAATATGCCACAAAAAGTACTTAAATTATACTAACCTTCCGGAAAGAATTGTTCGTCCAACAAATCTCTTTTAATTCAGCACTTTTCAAGAGATCTCTCGCAGGCTTGTTTGCGTTGTTCCGCTCTTCGGTTGTTGTTTTCTGTTCAATGGAATAACTATTCCCCCCGTGCCTTTCGAAGTTACTCTCCAGTCAAAGTATTCGACAACGTAAACGTTGACCTTCGTGCCTCTTGAGCCAAGTGGCCAGGCCCAAATCCATCACTCTACGTTGCTTCAACACATTTACTCAAGTCATGCAGAAGCGTATGTCCAGTCCCGACTTTCATCCCGCCTGATTTAATTTTGTCTTCGTCTGTAGATTATCCAAAAACACGACGAAACACTGGCCGAAAAATGCGTCACTTTTACCATAAGTGGTACTGTTTGAACATTCCTTTACAATAGATGCTGAATTGTTTTGAGGATACTACATGAAGATCGGGTCATGTCCTAACATTTTTTACAAGAATCTATTTATCATTTGAAACATGAAAAATACCAGACTGTAAACTCGTGCTGTGTGTTGTTTGTTTAAATACCTCTTTCAGAAAGCATATTTTTTTTTCTTCAGCAAGACCGTGCACATGATTACACAAATATTAACAATATCAGCAATAACACAAATAATACAATGTACGTGTATGCAAATCGATTACATTAAGTAATAACATTTTTTTTAAATTGTAAACGAAGAAGTGTCTTCATTAGAGGGTGCAGTTGTTATCCCGAACTTTTGTTTCAGATGGTTGGTTCGCTGTGTACGCAAAGCGTACTTATGGCGTTATGAAATGTAGCGTTGTCAGGTTATATCTGTGTTGAAATTAACAATTGCCAATAAGTTGTGATTTAAAAAAAATCGGCCAATTTTCATATCATATTTAAAGGCAATTGTGCTTGCATGAAAGTAACAAGTGAATTTATTAGAATTGAATTTCTTTGAACTTAAACTTTGAAACTTAACATTATGTTTTAAGCCACAATGATGCTTGGAATTAAAGTATATTTTTGACTGTCGAATGTATTTATGTTAAACAATTATCAGAGTATTGACATTAGGTTGGGTGAACTATGACACTACAAATCTCACACCAGAGTCTTCGTATCCACAAGCATTTCCTTGATTTCCTGAAGCTGGAGCTTACTGCAATTTATTGCAGCTTCACCAGAACTATTAACAAGACCAAGTGGGGAACACAATTGGCGTAGCTTGTTTTCGCAACAACACAACTCAGCACTTATTGGAAAGGTGACTGTAACCAAAGGATTAGTGACTATGATATTTAGAGGGTTGTCAACTTTCACCAAAATTAAACGCAAACAGCGCCAACAGTGACACTATGGTTAAAGGTGACATTTAATGGTTTGCTCAGATCGTTTAAACTTTCTTGTTTTTCAGCCTGGATCGATGTCTTAATTGTAACCGGATAACAAAAACATGTTTGTTTGATCACTGAAGGCTTCATAATACTTATACATCTAAAGCGCAGCGAAGAATTGCTTATATCTCATTTTCAGCATGTTTGCTTCAAAACCTATTATACATATGGGTTGTTTACCTGATGCACACTGTTAATCTTTTTTTATTCTATGCATTGTTTGTCCATTTGCCCTTTTGGCCGTGTTCAAGTCTTATTTTTCGTATGTGCTATGTAAACTTGAACGCGTAACATGTATGTTCTTTTTATTATGTTTGAATCAGTTGTTTTTTTCTATTTGCCCTTTATTTGGAGGTCCATCTTATTGTCTTAATTATGTATTAATTTTTTGAGGCGTACCCACCACAGCACAAGCTTCTTGGGATCCGCCTCTATTATATATATATATATATATATATTATATATATATTAAATCGATCACGGGGATCACCGTGGTTTAATCCACCTTACATGCAATCGTAAAAACAAATATCGGAAAGCGATTTCTACAGCTCATCGTATAACATGTTTCCACTGCGCCAACCGCTACACAAAGTATCAACCGCAAACAGTCAGATAAGCACAGTATGTATCCGAATATAAAGAAACGATTCTCTGGCACCACAATAAGCAGTACTGCGCACACAATAAAACAAGACCGGACACATGGAAAATAACGTGAAATGCAACTGGGTCCCCGCTAAAAGTCCATCGCAGGAAATGTCTCACAAGAGCGTGGTCTACCAGGCTACAGTTACAGAGAGGACAATAACGAATCGAAACGTACATCGGACACACCAAAACCAATTCAAAACGCTGACACAACGGACACAAAGCAGCTTCAACAACAGCCAGTATAGGACGCACCGCTCTTGACCAATACGTCTGGAATTTAAAAGACGCAACACCCCATACTCCCATCCACTGGAAACTTAAAAGATGCAAAGTTAACTAAGCTGCTTCAAAGATGCAACTGTGTATTAACTGAGAGTTTCTTCATTAATCTGCCGCCCGGATTTGATCTTTGATACTAGAAACGAACTAAACGACACCTTTGCCGCATAGACTAAATATCTCTGTGCAACATCAAATAATAGCGCTATCCCAATCGACCACAGATTACTTTTAATCCGCCGGACTGTCCACAATGGACCTTAAGTCTCTGTAATCTATTGTACTACGTTTATGCTTTCTGGTCACAGTCATTCGATGATCTTTCTAATGAACTTGTAAATCCGATACGAATCACTATCACTTGTACCTGAAGGGGAGCAGCTGTCTTGCTGTTCCTACGAAACAGTGCTGTAGTACATTAGAGTAATCTAATTTATATTTGTTTATATATCTATATAGTATTATTATAAATATATATATTATATATATCATAATATATTATATATTTATATATATTATATATCTATATATACTATATATATATATATATAATAAAATAAGTATGCTCGGCGTAATGTCATTGAACAACCACTTGCGACATCCTCATTTTAACGGTCAGTATTAAAATCCGTCTTGCCATGATCGGACGTCTGTTTTTGCACGTCCGATTCAAAACGGATTTTTCTTTTTCGGATCTTATGTACACCAATGGCCACTGATGGAAGAGTGTGACATCTGATGTTCGTTTCAGGCTAATGCGCCGTTTTTGAAACTTGTTTCTTTATTTACGGCGTATTCTATTTATTTATGTTATATTTATAATATATTATATATTATTATATATATATATATATTTATATATCGGTGGCCAGAAAGGAATGACCTACGAGTATGATCGCCCTAAATTTTTCACCATTATCGTGCAAAATGTCATTATTTTTACTTCGTTGGTATAGAACATTTTTTCCAATAAAATGATACAGTTATTGATTTTGATAAAGGCGTTTTTGATTCTAGGGCCATTTTCGGAGGCAATGCGATTCCAAATTTGCACATTTTTCACAGCGATGGTTATCCGGAACCGCGAGATATTATGGCGTCTCACTGCATACAGGACAACGCGATGACAAAGGATGGAATGCCTCGCTTTCATAGGAAGGACGATGCGAGCTATGTCCTCCATCGTCATCGCGGTTTGTCCGTAATGGCGCTGAGAACGGCCAGAATATCTCGGCGTTCCGATGACGCGCTTGTTGAAAGATTGGCAAATTGGGAATTGCATTGCTCCGAAAATCGCCTAGATCAAACGCCTTACTCAAAATCAATGATCTTGTTTTATTGGAAAAAGCAACTGTTCTAACAACAAAAATTAACATTAATGGCAATTTGCCGATAATGATGAAGAAACTTTTCAGCGATCATACTTCGTAGCATTCTTTTGGCCACCCTGTATATAATATATCGATGTCACATATATTGTTATATTCTGTACTTTGTACATTATGTTTATGTATCATGACGAAATATTGGATTTCAATCAAAACGGGGAAAGTGCTCTTACTTGCATCAGCTAAGGAGTCGCAGCTCAACATGCGCGCACTTGTAGAGTTCGTCTTTGTTATTTATTCATTTATTGACAGAAAGTCCAAATAAATGTCAATTCAATTGAATTGGTCATGCACATTTCATGATTCACTGAACCTGAAACATTACAATGCTATGGCCATTTTTTTTTTTTTATCATGTATACAAGATAACGGAGACTAATCATTGGGGTAAATCCAAATCTATATCAGCGATAACAATTATCAGCAGAGAATGCCCCCAAGTGGCATTAAGCACAACGGAGTGCGACACAGACTTAACGATCTAAGGTCGCCGGCATGTAGACAATAGAAGAATTATCTCTCTCT